>CALSCE010000030.1:5289726-5337807 GCA_943593645.1 Bovichtus variegatus
CACACACACACACACACACACACACACACACACACACACACACACACCTTCATATCTGTGCAGTATGCCAAGAAAACACAGCGGCAATGTAATGAGGCAAACCAAATGCTTATCATAAAAAGCAATAGTTACTCAGGGATTATGAGCTCTTAAGGATCGCAGTGCCGCCAATTAATGCAATATAATGTTAGTGGCTTGTTTGCACTGCCAGCACACTGCCTGATGGGAGCTTTAAGAGAGCGGGAGACTGTGAGAGACGGGAGAGAGAACAGTGGGAAAAGAGAGAAAGACAGACAGCTTCGTACTGGTGGCAAGGCAGCGCTGTCCTTGAGAGCATGTCAACTGGATGCTGAGGAAGGACAGTGTGGTAAGCTGCTGGCTGGCTGGCTCCAACACTGCCCCTATGGGGGAGCACAGCAGCCGCAAGCAGAAGTCGAAGCCTATCTGCCTCTGACTTGGCCTGACCAAAATGACTATAGAGTGTCTGTGAGGGCATTTGTTGGCATATGTCTATGGCAATTAAATTACATTTAGAGAGCCATTTTATTCCCTGCTAAAGCAAAACTGTTGACATAAATATTACATTTTAGTCTACACAGCAATGACTGATTCATGCATGTTTTCAATGTTCACAATTACATAATCGGAACATGTGTAATTAGCAGCAGTAAATGACCTGTTAATACAGCCGTAATTCGTTCACAGTCACACTGCAGTTACAGATGTGTTAACACTAAAGGTCGTTGTGATTATTACAAGACAGTTTTATGTCTGAAACACTGACTTGACTTGCTGTGTACCAGTTTTGGTAAGAACACAGCTTGGAGGAGCAAGAGATAATTAGTGTTGAGAAGCAGTGTAACATTAGACTTGCCATTACTGCTCGACTGTCAACTGTTTTAAGTTCACTCAAGGAGCATTTGTACCCTCTAATTACTTCATAAATAAAACTAAGATGAGCCTCTTGGGAGTCCATTATTTCATCCGTAGTACTCCGAACCAACACTATACAATAGCTATATTAACAGCCTATTTGTGAAATAAACTGTTTGTTTTTTTGTTAGTGGAATGCGGAAATATGATTGGGAAATCTCCTTCACTGATTTGAAATGAGCCTATGTGAGTAAAGAAATAACAGTCTTTATCACACAACAGTTTAGTTTATAAGCAATAAAACACACCGATGTTTAATTAAGTACTATCACTGGTTTTGCTGCGACAGTCTTACTTGAGTAGATACACAAGAGCTAACTAGCTGCTAGCTAACTTTAGTGACACGTTGCTGTGTAAATTGTTGCCGAGTCTACAGTATCTGCAGACATTCTGGGGGGTCTCTACTAATTTCTACAAAGGTGAACATTTCAATCATTTCATCACACGAGTAAAAGAAGAAGCAGATACACTGTATCTCACTAGAAGACACATTTCGGGTTTCCTGCATTCACTCAGTCACCTGAGGATGGCAACATTAATGCAGCGGACTCCAAAAGACAGTAGATGTGCCTTTACCCAGTAATTACCACTTGTGCTAAAAAAAGAGCATGCACTAGAATTGATTGTGACATAGTATACACTACATATGGTTGAAAATCATGTTTATTTTAATTAATGCTTATGAATTATTTTCCTGTGTTTGTACCTGCTACACCACAGTCATTAATCTTCTTCTTACTATAAGTAGGGAGCCAGTGGGCACTCTGTGTGAGTGAATGTGTGGAAATGCCTTATACTGTATGTACATGGCATGTGAAAGAAAAGTGTTGACACAGCTACAGCAACACTGTGTAGTTACACAACATTAGTGATCAATCTTATTTAATCAATTAGCCTATATATACACATTTACCTCTGCCTGTTTAACCCGTGGGGGGAATTTATTAATTGTGACGGTGGTTCGCAATTTATTTATGGAATAAAAGTCACAGTCCATATGGGAACTGCTCTGTCTCTGTGTAATTTACAGAGATGTGAGATGGTGTGCGTGTCCCTGGAGGGCAAAAGTCCTTGAACGCAACAATGCAAGGGAGGTCTCACTTCCAAAAGAGCCATAAAGCTTGGTGTTAAATTATTCATTACACTGACCATAGTGACCCGTGGGCCGAGCTGGTTCGGGTGAGCTTACTTGAAAATTGTGCTAACATAGATCATAATGTTGGCGATTTTCTGGTAGGGTCGGGTTTAGATGGTTAATTAACGCATATTAGTGCTTGGCGGCGGGGCGGATTGGCTCTTATAACAGGTCGGTGTGTGCGGGTCATATCATGACATCATTTTTATTCATCACTAACTGACAAGTTCTACAAAAGCTCAAAGATGACAAACGTTCGAGGTTCCTGCCAGCAATGGTCCCAGTCCACATTATTATTATCATAATAAAAAATTACACTTTATGAACTCAATATTACCTCTAGTTCCTTTAGTAGATTATTGTTGTAAGCGCTACTTTTCTACTCTAAATCAGCTGGAGGCTGGGCTTGTCCTAATTTAGGGGTCTGAGCCACTTGTTTTAACCCTTATACATTTCAGATAACAGAATGTTTTATTTACAGGCAAAACAACCAACTAATAATTACAATAAAAAAGGGAAACATTTTATTTGTAAAATATGGGACAGCAAAGGACATGTCAGTGTACAATACTGAGAAGCAAGTGTTTCTTTTACTTTAGACCAAGGTAAAACTTGGAAAGCTGGCAAGGTTCGACGGAGTCAGATCTAAAAGAACACCAACAAAAAATACAGGAGTTCGAGCAGACGCCTGTATTTTTTTTTGTCCTATATTTATTTATACTTCCTTCCAGAAAATAGGTATAAAAGTATGGCACAGAGGGAACTAGAGAGGGAACGGGGTTGGGATATATACTTATATGAAGTTATGTAACAAGTCTTACTAGACCGCCATGGTATGACATCAGATGGGGCTTGTAACTTGTCATATTGCACTTTCTGGCCCCATTGTTCAAAGGGGTAATAAGAATATGAAAATCTATTCTAGAAATATAGAATAAGTTGATCTCTTTTGATCTTATATAACGTAATAGCACCCTATGGAAGCCAATGGAGGAAGAAAAACATAGACGCTGTATACTCAGAACATTCCGAAACAGTTTCATTGTATTGTATTATTACTCACGAGAAAGGTAAAACATGACAGTGGAGAGCAGGAAGGCTGCCTCATTTCCAGCCACTTTTGTTCATACTCCACTCACGGTGCTGTTTTGTTTGCTGTGCGGTGGCTTTTTTCCAGCAAAACCCCAGATTATGTAAATCATGTAAAGCCACTGCTGCCAATTCCCTCTAAATTGGGTGACTCTTATTAGTTTTGTCCGGGCAACATTTATTGTCTAAAAAACGAGTGAACATTTCCATTTAGTGAAAACAACAAGAGAATTGAATAAGATTGTGGATGTGTGTTCCAGCAAGACTTGTGTTGCTAAAGCTCAGCAGGACCTCATAAAGACTTAAGTGTCCAAACTGACCTCCACCGGGACCTTGAGAAAACACTGCACCATTCTAAAATTGGTGAAAAAAAAGTCAATACAGAAAAGTGGTGCCATTATGATCACGTATGAATGAGGTTAAGCTCTTTTCCTTAAAGACCCATCTACTCATAGAAGACACTAGTATATACTGCAATCACATCCATATCTAGACTTTAACATTTCTCTGACCCATTTTCCATAAAAAGGAATTAAATAGGGAAATATGATGGGCTAATTCTTGCTCCATTCTCTCTGGGGGTCTGGGTAAGAAAAAAAGAAAAGAAAAAAAGCTGTCCAGTTAAAATGGGAGGGCCTAAACTGACTACACACATATGCTGGCATTAAGCATGTCATAAACCATCTGTTACTGTATGAGACATCATTACAGTAAAATCCATATGTGGCCTAATTCCTGTGTAATCACAACAAAATGTGCAGCTTATTATACATGTTTATCACCAACAACTTGTAGGCCAGTGATTTCCCTCTGATGCCCATCTCATCTCAGTGATGACAGGTGCCATATGATGGGAATTGCCTCATGGGGGAGGAGGTGGGAGAGAAGGAACACTGCGCCGATGGATGCTGAGACAATGAGTGATGAAAGCCACGAATCACACATCGGAAAATCTTATCAGAACGCTCAGGCATTCGGCAGGGCGGAGGCAGTAACACTCGCCGTGCTGCTTGGGTTGCCGTCAACCTTACAAGCCAAATTGCACACGCACATACAATTCACACCTCTCCGAAATAACTACCCCTCAGTTGAAACGTATACTGCAATTACTTCGAAGGCTCGAAAGACTCCACCGCAGAGAGTGCAGGCGGCACTCTCTTCCTGTGAAAGCAATGCATGTGCTGTGTGTGTGTGTGTCTGTTCCTCCACACTGGGAAAGGGGAATGCACCACCACTTCATGATTTAGGCAATAGAATGCAATAAGGCAGCACAATTCAGAGAAACTCAGCTAGAAATTGAAAATCTAGGGTCGGTAATCCTCAACAAAAACATTTGTCATGTTTGTTGAAATTCTCTTTTTATCGCGAAGGCAATTAATAAAATTAAATGTTCTGACGAAAAAAAAGGGGAAAAAAACGTAATTGTGGCTGTCGCAGGGCTGTAATGAGTCCGTCCAGTTATTACTTTTGGCCCAAATTAAATGATTGGACGGCCGACCTGCGTGTCTCCCTGCGAGCACTCTGCCCGTGCACTCATTGCACGTCACCAGAGTCTTCCACAAGCTGCTAGCCTGACAGCTGTGAGAAGTAACACCAGCCATGTTTGTCGTTTATGTTCATTATGATTATTTTATGTTAATAATGATTTGGGGGTTTGGCGTTTTTTTCAGTTGGATCATTTCAAAAAGCTTCTCAAGATTACCCACCCTAGCTTTAATTAATTAAACAATTCAATTAATTTCTACTTTGTGTATGAAAGTGGGCAAAGTAAGGAATCATCAAGCCATCAATGCCACATGGTGCAAGTAACTTCAATCAAACCTTGTAATTAGGGCTATAGCGGTTAGTGCATCTGTGTCGAACCACCACGGTCCGGGACTCACGGTCCGGGACTCACGGTCCAGGACTCACGGTCCAGGACTCACGGTCCAGGACTCACGGTCCAGGACTCACGGTCCAGGACTCACGGTCCAGTGCATGCATAATACACGGCATGTAGATCAATGCAGGTAATGCAGAACCAGAGTTCACCTGTGCAAGTTCCACCCGGAAACTTTAGGCCGTATGCTGATAGCTACATGTGCTGAGGTTAGCACATCAAGCTCATCGGCATGCGAGTCACTGCAGAGCTGAAAGACCCACCTGCAGGTTCCAGGTCAGCGAGAGAGAGTTGTGTGTAAGACCTCCAGGGTAGGAGAGTATGCGAATGGAATTCAACATTTTCACCCAGATGTGTCTATCACTGGGATGATAAATGTTTTGGTTCTTTGAAAGTTTAAATATAACTAAAGTGGATAAACTGAAACACTTATTCTAAAGCAAGGTTTAGTTTGGTATTTTCAGTTTCATAGCATAAGAGATGCTTTTCAGTGTTATAATCTATTGGAACGTGTCACCTTTTGGGAAAATGTTTGTACAGTGTAATTCAGAAATGTTTGAAATGTTGCTTATTTTTATAATGAATAGTTTAACAGAGTTGTCAATGGGCAAAATGCCACTTCAGTCCCCAGCAAGAGGATGTGGTCTGTCTTTGACACTTTCACTACTGTCGGTTCAAAATAAACGGATCCTTAGGCAGATGTGATTAGCAAAGCTAATAGTTGAATAAAGGACGAGGCGGTTGGTAAATTAGCTCCAGTGTTTCTAAATTGACGGGTTGGGGTATAGAAGATTGGTTTATTCTTCTTTGGTTTGTCTGCAGATGAGGTGAAAAAGCACCTGACATGTTTTTCTCCCACTATGTTTGTGTTTGTCAGTGTGGACAGCACTGGGAATGAGCTGTCCATCTTCACCAACTGTGCCCGAGCGTGCCGCGATGAGCCCACAGCTCCACTGATTGTCAAGAGTGTTGGCTAGTTTGTCTGCCTTTCTTTCTCTGTATGTTTGCTCGTCAGTCAGCTTCTGCCTTCCTATCTCCTCTTGTCCGTTTACCTGTCTGTCTGCCAGCCTGTCTGTCTGTCAGCAGTCTCCTCCTCTCTACTGACTGGGCCTCCTCTGCCACACACAGTACCTCTTAGGAAAACAAACAGTCTTTTCCTCCTCTCCTCTCCGAGTGTTCTCCGGAGTCTACTTCCACAAAGCAAATAATGTCATGTGCAACCACAGCAAAGTCCCTCCCTCCCTCCCTCTTCCTCTCCATTCCTACCTTCCTCTCCTCCCTCTGGATCCTTTAAACTGCCCACTACAATGCCCCCTCACCACAACGCACTCAAACAGACATGACACCTAGTAAACTATAAACCTTAACAGGAATCACATAAGCCAGGACAGAGTCATTTATAACTGAATAGAAATGCTGCCTCCATACAAACATACACCCTTATGTCTCACTCAACCTTTACTCTCTCCATACATTGACCTCCGCCAAGCAACAGAGAGTTAGATTACTTTGCTAAATCCAATCACAATTAGGAAGGATTGTGTAATTCAGAGCTCAAGAGGCGCGTTTCCCCTGATTTACCACAATCCATTCAATTAAGGGCAGATTAGTACCTGAGGGCTGACAAAGAGGTGATTTAATTAACCTCAGCCTATTAGTGTGAGCACATTGCTTTTGTTTCTGAGTAACTCGACAAGCCACAATAAACTTACATCTGGAGTGTTTCACATGATTGATGATGCAATTACTGTAAGCACAGAGGAATGGGACTGAGAAAAATAAAGATATTTATTTTTTATCCTTAATTGTAGTTGCATCACATTTCTACTAATGTGGCTTCTGAAATATTTACAGTGGTAGTCCATGCGGTCTAATCTGATGGACATGGCATTTTGACATAACATATATACAGTAAACGGGCCCTACCAATGTACCGATGATGTATACCCTTGAACTGAACAATGGGGTAAAACAATGCAAGCACATGCAACAAACATTTGTGACATGACTTTAATATGAACAGGCCTTGTTGTCAAAGCTGATAGAAGAGCATATGGGAGTGGGGAATTTTTGGGATTCTCACAATTTGTTTTTGATTCTTGGTTTCTTAATTTAACTCAAATCAATAGTTCATTCAATAGCAGCACCATGCTCAGGCTGTGTGCCAAACCCATCTCTCGTGTTTGTAGTCCACTGAATTGAATTATAAATCATCATTGGCACTTAAGCAAACTGGCCATGAAGGGCACTGTCTGACCAAACATAAAAAAAAAAGCCAATTAATAATGAGAGTAACCCAGCTTTTTATTTATTTAGACAAACTGAACCTTTTTTTTTTTACCTGCATCGATACAAAAGATTTGGATTAAAAAAAGTAAAAATAAGGACAGGCTACGACTTGGAAAAGAATAAGGACAAATCAAAAAGCTCTACTTTTAAAATGAAACAGGCTGCGGACTGAGTTATTTTCCTCACTGATAAGAGTTGGCTGAAGTGTTCTTACTGTAAGTGTTGCAGAAACAGAAATATTCCAACCACAAATCACTATATAACTGGGAAACCTGTTGATTCCATGCGTTTGCAAAAACTGTAAAAATTGATTAGAGCTATCCTGTTTAAACCTTTTCTTGATATACATCATTCACAAACCTCGGGTCATCTCCATCCTCAGAGCACGAGTGGAACCATTTACCCTCTGGTTAAAGCCACAGGGAAAGATCCACACTCATTCTCCAGTTGATCAACTTGCAAGATGAGATGGATTTGTTGGACGAGCCTGAACGCTGGTTTCTGGGCTCAAATTATCAGCCGCTAATGACGGGGCCAAACGGGAAACAAGTCGATAACGTAAGCATCGGAGCGCACAAATTAATTTGCCTTTCCATTCATTCGGAGGGCAAATCAAGAGAGGGGTGGGGGTGTTTAACACAGGCTCTGAGCAGACTGATTAACACATACTTGCAACTTGTGTGAAAAACAGCTCAACAATACAAGCATGGTTCACAGTGAGTAACGAAGAGAACCCTCTCAATTTAAGCGCTGGATTGGAGTGTAAGCAACGTACGCTGACTGCTCAGGGAGACAGGAGATTTATAACATGATTACTTAACTGGACAAAAAAAAAAAAATATATAAATATGTATATATATATATATGTATATATATATGCCAACTGAAACAGTTTAAAAAGGTAAAACTAACCAGAAAACGTGTTTAAACAAACATTTAAGTGATTATGTATTCATTATTAAACAAACATGTGCAGCAAGTCATAAAACGCAAACACAAACAAATTAAATCAAATTCCTCCACTGTTGGAGAGGGATGCGAATTTCTAATGAACTATTGATTGAAACCACACATAGGTGATTGCAGGAGGGCACATCGAGACCACTTCATCCATCAGGCCTGTCAGAGCTTCTCAGCAGGAGCATGAGGCAACAACACATCATTAAAGACGGCGGGTACTTATTCACACATAACTCACACTATTTGGAGCTCCTAAACCCACAGCCGTGCCTTAAGTCTGGCTGTGATTTAGGAGCACTTCCTGCAGCAGGCATCAATATCAATTACTGTTGCTAAAAGATGTATTTAGGGAAGTGAGGAAAAAATCTGCCAGACATTCATTTAGTTTACAACCTTGTTCTCAAAGCAATCTTATTACACTAACAGTTGTGAATGGCTGCCTTCAGTTAGAATGGGAGTCTGGCAGAGGCAACATGCTGTCCAGCCTCAAATGATAAAATAATAGAAATAAAACGAAAGGGAAATGCCATCAAGTATACTTGTATTGAAAAGGGAAAGACTCATTAAAAAAAAAAAAAGCTTAGTCCAACTGGCCTGGGGGGTTTGAAAGTCTTCAAGACCAACAGAGCCATTTGAATAGTGTACGGTAATAACAAGAAACATTCCAAAGGAAAGCCTCTAGTGTTGTTATTGCTTCGTCTTTCAATGCATTTCTCATCTTAAATTCTGAAATATCTGCACCACACTGTTGTCACACTCCATTGCCAACACCATTGTTTACATTGCTGCTGATGTGCGCCTCTCTTACACCACCTTGTCAGAGCTACTTTGTGGCCCCACTCATAGCCTCAGATTGGGGATGAAGTCCAGGCATTTCTTACTAGAATCATGGGTGGCCTAATATTTTTGTATAGCTTTACATTATAGCAAATAATACACTACATAGGATGGGTTCAGACACATGAAGTCAATGAACTAATCTGAGGCAGAAATGGCAGGATGTTTTACTTTCCCAAACACATGAGGCTAATTTAATACAGAGGCTCCACAGTCCTGCAGTACATCAGTACACTGGTGGAGTCTCAAGAGGGTTGGTGTATAAAGGCATTAACCCCTTATGAACTAGCATTAGCTCTCCTGAGAAGTAGCAACATAGACCTCATCATGATTCAAGCTCTATGAGCAGATTGTTTAAAGATATAACAACTCAAGGAAACCAAATCTGGGCCCCTTTAAAACTGTGATTTTAACAGATGTAATAATGTATGTGTGATGTAATAACCCTGAAATCAATTACTGAGCAGAGTATTTCGGTTCTGATTTAAACTGGTTCAACTACATATTAAACCTTGAAGCCAGCACTGAACCTCTAAACATTCTCCTTTAAAATGCATTTAATATAGCATAATGCTGGTGTAATCTTGTGTAGTAATGTGTGCTTCACTGTAATAACACAGTTACCACTACAAATGACAATAGGCAGTAGTGCTGTATTTTACTGCTATCTTCACTATTGTGAGAGGAGTGCAACAATATTTATGATGGTGACAGCATACAGAATGTGGGCTGACAGACTGCAGACAAGCCAACTAGTTCCAACTCTGGCATCTCTGATTATATTTTACAGATATGTCTGCCAAAACCCAATTTCCCTTGCAAAGCAGCTCTTTCTTGACACCCAGAGATGAAAGACCAGGCAATGACAAGAAGCACATTCAACAACACAGGCTGTCAGACTCCAGCTTTGCTGGAATTGACATTCACACAGCATCAACTACAAGTATGTACATACATACTTATATAGAGTTGTACAATATGTAGACACATTTGCAAGCAGCTAGAGAGACACAGACAGGCACAAACACCTTTCAAAAAGATATATACATATATATATATATATATATATATATATGTATATATCTTTTTCAATGCCAGTTCTGTCCTGTAAATGAATGTATGGTTTGAAAAGGGGTTTGTTGGATCCGTTTTAAAAACCTCTGCAAAGAATGGATCCTCTCAACTTGCCAGTAGAGTGACAAGTACAGCTCTCCCTCTCACACAAAGCTCTTCTAAGCATAATCATTCAATAGTTCTCCTTCAACATGACTCTTCAAATATGAAATACTCTTCCCATGTCACTCAACACCACTTTGCTCTCTCTGCTTAGTGCTACAATGAGAGCTGAATATAGGACCAAACTGTTGTGGATTTCAGTTTGAACTGAGCACTGCATATACTTCAGAAATGCAGGTATAAATGCTGGCCAATTTTTACATCAAAATGTAAGCCTTAGAAGACCCTAAAATATAGTCTGGATGTCATCACCAGTGCCATTAAAAGAGCAAGTCTTGGAAGTGCTGTACTGATAGTGAACTACAGTGAAGTACTAAGAGTTTTTGAGCTCAAAGCATTCAATGATGTCACTTCCTGTGAAAAACTACCGCTGGTAGAGAAAACAATACTTAGTAAGATTCAGCTCGTAATTCTGTTCATGATCTTGTGAGCTGACCAACTGACCTAAGCGTGAAGTGCACAATAAGTAAAAACTGAGGTCATTGAAGTGAGTTAACCACCTAAACACATACCAGTCCTGTGAGTGTAAATTCATCCAAGAAGAATTCAAGACGGATTCAAATCCAATTTGTCAAACGACCATGGAGACCATTTAAAACGCATTCATGCACTGAGCTGTAATGTTTATCTGTTCTCTAGGAGCAGCGTGATTTAGAGACCTGTGAGGACAAGAACAAAATAAACCTTTTGTCTTCATAAATACGATTAATCCATGTGTTAGTTTATAGATAGTTGTTAGCAAGCTAAAGCTAGTTTGACTGTGCACAATTTAGCATCCGGCCATTGGATGCACATACAAGCAGCTAAGTGCAAATGGAGCCTCTAATTTACGAACGCAGATTTGGAGCTGCAGTCATCTAGCCTTGACATTGCCACTAATAGGCTCTTGTACTGGATCAAAACAATCGGCAATTGCATTTCCTGTTTTGTAAGTTTCCAACAATAACATTGGTAACTGTGTTCAGCTTTAGATGAACTGTGTGCCCTTTTCATCATAATTGACTGTCGCTTTAAATAAAAACGTTTTTTGATCTCACATTCGCTGAATTCCTTGACAGCTAATGAAAATTGTCTAACAGTACCACTCAGTGTTGAACTAATTGGTCAATGGGGCTTTCAATCTGGCTAACACTTGCACCCAATTACAATCCCCCTTACACACAAATGCACAGACACACACACATACACACTTGTGCACCACCCTCAGTCTCGGTCACTCCCAGGCCTAATCAGCATGCAAATGTGCAAACCTTCGTCTCAGCTGACAGCGGGACGAGAGGCTTAAGTTTCAGACAAAGAGGAGGGTGAGGGTGACTCAATGCTAGTTCATGTAGTGTGATAGTTATCAAGCTTGCTAAGCAGACAAAAGGTCTTCAGTTTGAAAACAAGTCTGCCTTCTCGCTCCGGAGGTTTCTGAGATAAACCTGAAGAGGAGTGTCAAAAAGTTGTTTTGTTAAATTGTGTTTTAACGACATTTGAGTGGAGAGAGTATTTCTACCACACGCACCCACAGCCAGATTTGAATCCACAATAGTGTTGCTGCTCAGTGTGCACCCAATACCGCCAAGCCACTGGGATGCTCCAAAAACAACTGGTTCAAAACCAATGGTATTCGTAGCAACAGTAAAACATGTTTTAGTAATAAAAGGATCCATACTAAAGCACATTACCTAAATTATGATAACAATAAACTAAGCTATGTTTTGGAGGGATACTTTACACTTTTTAAAGTCATTTAGAGGCTAAAATATTTGCGCCTTTCTAGACTGGGTTTCCCCTGCCGAGTGTTTTCCCTGGTTCAGTCCTCACAGCTCAAAAAAAATCATTACATATCACAGGTTTTGGCTTACAGGTGGCAGGGAAAGACAATAATGAAAGTGATTATGGCTATAACCATTTGAGGCTTTGCCAGATTGTTTTCTTAACACTAGTCAGAACCATTCAGTCAGCACTTTCATGCACTCACTAACCAAAGGTATGATGTGGTCGCAGCAAAAGCCTTGAGAGGAAAAGACGACCTTGCTCAACAACTACTTAAGTCAAGTTCTGACTTCTGTGGGTCAGTTATAAAACTTCAATATACAGTAATGCTTCAAATCATGACACTCTTGCTACACAGCCTCTGGACAAGCGCGGCTGACTTTCATTGCTGTAGTCCCCCTTGTTACTGTAGCCACAGCCCCGAACCTGAACTTCCTGCCATCACACAGACTTAATCACAACACTGAAACTCCAGAATGGGGATTTAAGGCTAATTTGATAAATAAGCCTTTTGTTTACTTTAGGTAATTCATCCAGTTATTTAGTTTATATTGCCTCATAGTAAGCTGGAGCAGTGTAAATGGACTTCATTTATATAGCGCTTTTCTAGTCTACCGTCTAGTGACGCTAATTTAGATTTATTTTCCTGACTGATAGCCACTGACTGATCAATTAGATTAGCTGCGAGGTTGTCAGCTGCGTGTTTGCCTGGCATAACCAATCTCGTTACTCTGTCTGGGCTTACTCTAGTGCAGGGGTCCCCAACCACCGGGCCGCGGATCATTTGGTACCGGGCCGCACAGAAAGAATAAAATGTTTTTGTTTTTTTTTGTAAACATTTTTATGTATTATATTATATATATTACAATGTAATAATAACATAAATAGTGCATAATATAACATAGAATAATTACATTTACATTATACTGTATATGTAATAATTAAATTAAATATGTTTTGCACTTTGTGTGTTTTGTTAGAGCAGCTATTTTCATTTTAGTGATAAGCCGCTTCTCCAACTTTTGCTTTTTTTTTTTTTTTTTATGTTTAACTGATAGAATGAATTAGTAAAAATTCCCTTTGCATACTACCGACCACTCAAAGCGCTTTACAACACATGCTGACATTAACCCATTTAAATGCATATTCATATAGTGATGGCAGATGCTGCTGACCAAGGTGCCAACCTGCTTCTCAGGAGCGATTAGGGGTTCAGTGTCTTGCTAAAGGACACTTGGACTCTCTCTCGAGGAGCCGAGGGATCAAACTAAGTTAAAACCAAAAGCTGGACGACTGCCCTGCCTCTGGAGCAATGCTGCCCCAGTGTACTCCACATCTAAATAAGGCAAATGCTATGTGTTTGTAAGAGAATAATAAGGCCCATTGTGTCGTACTGCGGGAACTATGAATCATCAGCTTCCTACATCTATGGAGCTGTGAAGTGGGAAAAGGTCAAACTCTTCCAAGTTATAAGTTGCTTTATTGAGCTCTATATTTATGAATTGTAACACATGTGCACGTGCTGGCCAGAAGGTTTTTTGATTCAATCCTGCGACATTTACATGACAAATACAGGTTACAGGCTGCATCTATGGTCTTTTGTCGCACATTTAAATCCCCAAATAAGAGCCTTTGTCTTTCTGCCTCATAAGCTTTCAAGATGTCAAACATGATAAAAATCATTAAACCTAAAAAGCAATCTGTGCACCATTAGTATTTTCAATATAATTAGCACTATGGGGCTTCTTAACTGAAAGTCTGTGACCTACAGAGTATAAAACAACTCAACTCCAGCACTCTTCCGTGGCCTTTCACACATCATGCACAACTTGACCACAGGTTCTACCAAAGAACTTGTCAGTGCTCTTGATCGGTGCTGGCATAAAATTAAACGACAAAGACATTTGTTAATGTCTGTGCTGTCGTTAGTGAAAATTAAATTGAGGTTAAAATGAAGAACATCTGTACTATAATTGTTCAATTTTCATACCAATACTGTTCACTTGGAATGCAATAACCTATGTGAGTATCTACAGTCTGTGTGCATGTGTTTTTCTTTCCACCGTGTATACCATGAACACATTTTGAGACATGTCTTGGGGAGCTATATTCCCTCTCACTGGACCACTCTGAAGTGAGCTATTTAACCAAACTGTTAGCCGGCATTCAGAGGCGTGCCACAGCAAACTGTTAATCACTTCTAATGAACAGAATAGCAAATGGAACTGTAATAACAATTGGAGGCAAATACAATAATTAAGATCATTATCTCGTTGGATAGTACTATCCGCTAGTCCTATGGCAACAACACAAATGGCACAACTGCTCACATGCTAAAAAAAAATGTCAATTATTATAAAAATATAAACACCCAATTAATCCTGATAATGACTACAGAGTTCTTTTAAATTCATTTTAATGGGCATATTATATCAGTTCGTCCCCTCGATGCTTCTCATCAGATTAAAAACTGAGCTATCTACCAAATAAGTAGAAGAAATTAAATTCAGGATTCTTTTAATTGGTTAAAATGAAAGCCTGAAACAACTCACTTGGGTAACTTGTGTAAAGTTTCCAGGTTATAACATTTCTTACAGAAACCTAACAATTTGCAGCAGCTTATCTTGCAGATTTCCATGTATGATAGCGCATAGGCAGCAGTTTCCATTTTACAAACCATCATATCTGAATATCTATCAATGCTTGCCTGAGGTGAAAACTACATGAGTAAACAGATGTTCAATCATTTATTAGGAGTGGCATGAGTTTCCTAATCAGAAATGGAACTAATAGAGCAGAGCTATATGAAAGCTTGCCAGTAGAGTGACAAGTACAGCTCTCCCTCTCACACAAAGCTCTTCTAACCTGTGGTCAGCTAGCCAAGCTGGGCTGTATGTGTGAGCCTTTACATTCCTACTTTCCCAGTGTTTGCAAATTCCATTTTGGTCAGTCTGCCAAGAACCAGTACACGACCACACCGTTTGGCCCTGCTCCCAAGCAAGACCATGATATTCTGGGTCAGTACAGTTATCCCCTGCTGTGAGGCCGCAGTGGTAATGCATATGTAACCATGGTTCTGAACACAAGAGCGCAGCGTGCTAAGGTTTACTGGGGCCAGTTGAAAGGGTGCACTGCAGTTGGAGCCAGCCAATCACAGGCATTCCTGATACAGAGCCACTGTTTTGCTTTGACTTGCTCATAATCAGAAAGAGTGTCTGGTGGCCAGCTGGGAAGAAGTTCGGGAACAGACCAAAGATTGTATATGATCAAGGAATCCAAAAGGTTATTTTCAAAAGTAATCTAAAAAGCCTAATATCGGTCAAATAGCTTATATAGGTTTGTTTAACCTTTGAAAGAGTGAGGGGAGTGTGCAGAGCAATATCATTATGTATTATGCTCCGTCTGCACAGGGGTAATCAATGCTTCGTTTCACAGGAGTCCCTCTGGGGGAGAGGCAGCTCAGAGGAGGGGGAAGAGAGATGGCTGAGTGGCAGTGAGATAGACAGCCGCAAAGATAGACAGCGCAAGTCTCCAGTGCCGAGTGAAGCCTGAGCCCTGTGGGAGAGTCACGATGACGACGGCCCTGCAGACACTGAGGAGCTGTTGACAAGCAGGCGGCCCCCACCACCACCACCACCACCCTGCAGTTACACGACCATTTGTGCAGCACTGAGAACAGGGCCACCACAGAGAGAAGCACTCCACTGTGACACTGTATTGTAATGTACAGGCCGCGGGAGACGTGATGAGCAACGGTGCATTTATGCCGACACTGTACTCTATATGTGCTCTACTGTGAATTTTTTACAGGCTGCAGAGCCAGCAGTAAATCATTTTCACTGCACATGGAGCTGTGCCAGCTGCCTTATCTAATGTCAAGTGCCTTGAGGGCACGGAACCAAACACTTTCCACTCGGTAGGGAACATGAAGTTACAGGGACACAGATTAAGCACATGTTTTTTTTTTTTAAAGATGTCAAATATTTAACATAAAGCAAATATGCCATAAATATCAATTTAGCAGGGAAGCCTACGGTGGAAATATTCCTAAATAGCAATGACATACAGATGGGAATTATATTATTATGACAAACATGAGTCGACGTTTGGAAACACCAGCAAAGCAGACATTTCTAGTTTCCACTTGACAAGAGATTGTGAAGATGTGTACACAATAACTCAAATATTGCAGGCAGGTTTGACTGTTTGGTAAATCCAATGAGGCTTAAGCACACAGACAGACCTAGATTAATAGCTTAAAACACTGGAGTTGGAACAACCGAGTGGATTGATCCATTTAACTGATGCCGTCTCCTGTTGAAAGTGGGAAAGTCTAGCAGCCAACAAATCACCAGTGTGTCTGTGTTGTTTAGTGGTGGAGGAAGATCAAATCAACCTTCTGTCTGTTCACCCACTGCCTGAAAAACCCTTTATACTGAAGAGAAGCTTTTCTACTAAACAAAGACACAATCAAGGCAACTCATTCAAGTCTGTAAGAAGCACATAATTCCCTTTGCCTTAATATGTAAAATACAGTGACCTTAGGCCACTTCACAGTACTGTAGTTACTGTATTAATGATCCCTAATTATTATTATTGTATTGCCATTTTTGTATGAGAATAATCCATGCTGACTAATCAAAGAAGCTAGAAGTGCTGTTTGTTGTAAAAATGTGATATGTTTGAACATTTTTGCTGTGCAATTCATACTCTCAAAATCACAGAAACACTATAATAAATCAACTATTTTGATTATTTTGATATTTGATAAGTAATTTTTCAAATAAAAATGCACACTCTGGTTCCAGTTTCTCCAGCCCGAGGATTTCCTGCTTTCTCTGCCTCATGTCAATGGAAATTAAGTTGTTTTTAAGATTTGTGCAGTTGGTTGAGAAAAAAAAAGACAATTAAAGATGAGGTAAGCATTTTTCTGACAGTGGATAGATCAAATGATTAAATCGAGAAAATAATTAGCAGTATAATCCATAGTGAAATAATTGTTAGCTGCAGCCCTAATGACTTGTTTGTAAAAAATAAAGGATTAAATTAATGTGTGTGTGCAGGTAAAACTGGCCATGAACCACTTATATGTTGAATGTCCTGTATACATAAGAAAAAAAAAAGGGATCCACTGATGCCAGTACAAAAAGAATTACAATACTCAGTATTCTTTTGCATCATCAGATTTTTCTTATGACGCTGGCAGTCCTCCTCGCACGTGAAAATGAAAGATCGATATGATGGAGAAGACGATATACAGAGAGGATCAGAGAGTTCAGCCAGCAGTAATCCTGCAGAGCAGATACATGAGGAGGGTGCAGGATAACTGTGCTTTTAAATTCACAGAGGTTGGAAATCTTGTAAATGAAACAGCGTGGGCACCAGATATCCAGGCTTCTGGAAATCACTCACTGTCATTCCCACTGCTGAATCACCACCACCATTAACCCGATGGATATGACAAAAGAGGCTTACGCACTGGTAGCACACTCAGTCTGTGTAATTGGCAGCCTTGGGTTATTACAGCATGCACTACAGGGAAACTACACAAACAGGAGAAAACACAGCAGACTATTGTGAAAAACATAATGCCTTATCATGGGGTCTGCTTGCTGAATGATAAGGCCTGTGTGGATAGCCCACGGGTTGTTTCCACTCGCTGCTTGTACAGTACAGCTGATACCCTATTAGCTGGCAAAACTAAATCCATCCTAAAACCCTGCCTTGCTACAGTGTGTGTCTGTTAATGTGTGCCAACGCGTGTGTCAGTGCATGCTTCACACACACCCTGGGATGTGCTAAATCAACAAAGACCGTGCTGGCATTTACATAAGAGCACCTTTTGTCCCAGTGTAAAGCTCCCATTTACAAAACTTTGCACACATTTAATGAAAAACACCACCAGGGGACTGAAGGCGTAGAGATGGAAGTGCACACAGGTTGATGTGAGCGATAGACCAGAGCCCCAGAAGGGTCACACAGACACTCCATCAATTGCCCTGCAACACTGACCTGCCTCAGCTGTAAATGACAAGTCAGGAGACTTAACGGTGTGTCCAAAGCAGTACAGCAGAAGAAGGATATCCCAAAGTTCCCCTAAAAAAATCAGCTCAAATAAAATTTTACGTTTTCATCAAATATTCTCAGTCTGGGAAATATCATTGATTTGGCTGGCTGCCTTTTCATGTTTATTAATTAGTCCAAACTTATCCAGCTGAGCATAAACATTTCCATTTTCGCCAGTAGCACATTATTCATAACAATCATGCTTATTCCGAGCCATGCTAAAATGAAATTAATCCAGAAGTCCACTGCTGTTCTTTTTTCGCTGTCTTAATTCTTTAAGTCTTAAGAAATAACGTGATGTTTTTATAGATAAATGCTGATTTTGCTACTCTGTCACATGAAAAGCTGGTTGGATATTGTATTATTACGTCTTCAGAGCAAGTTTGTTGCGTTGACCCGACATAAAAAAATATCTTGTGATCAAGCAAGCTCATGTCGCCTCTGGCAGTATGTACTCCTGTCACCAACAATAGGAATACAAGCTAGAGCCACTCTAATACAGATGCTTTACTGAGTGTAACAATACTGTAAAAGTGGATGCGATACATATTACATATAGAGCTGCATCAACTGTGGTTTGCCTGGAAATATATTAGAGAACTAAAAGATGTTGTAAAATATTGTCGACAAAGTGAGAAAAGGAAGCATTCCAGATACTAACTATATACTAATCTTATAAACAAAACAGCTGTCAGATGATAATGAGCTAATGCACATAATGCAAATCTGTTCATGTTAATTGTGGTAGAATACACCACTAAACAAGTCTGGTTGTTGTAATGAAATCTTAACCAAAGTCCTCCTTGGGCAAACACTTATCCACGCTGGCTTTTTTCTTAAGATGTGTTGTTTGTGGCTGTGATGTGGGATCTGGCTTTTCTTTTCTCGTTTCCCTACAGCAGAAGGCACATGAGCCGAATAGCACTTACTGAAAACAATACAAGCCTGTGTTTTCATTTGGGGTAAAGCTCCGGATCCATTTGGCTTTCTGGAGCGTAACCGTCCCCCACTGCACACACTTACAGATTTTTTCTCTTGCTCGCACACCATGATGTATATTCTCCACACCCTGTCTTTCTCGTATGCTCTCTCTCTCTCTCTCTCTCTCACACTCACACACACACACACACACACACACACACACACACACACACACACACACACACACACACACACACACACACACACACACACACAGACACACACACACACGATACTGCTCCTGTGCTGTGACTTCAGAACTAACTGGCACAATTAGAGTGAAGGATACAGGATAGTTTGTCACCATATTTATTGTAAAGGACAGGTATGTATATATATATATATATATATATACATACCTGTACATAAAAAATAAAGTAATGAATGAGTAATAAAGTCTCAGGATCTCTCTTAGTGATCCATCAAGGAAAGCATTGGGCTCAGAGACACACACACACACACACACACAGTATAGACATCGATTGAACATTTAGACATTTAGTCCTGCAAAGGATGTACTCTCATTGGTACTTCACTGCTCGATTATGGATTATTTAACAATCAGTCAATTAATTGTTTATCAATAATAACAGCATTTTAATAATAACTACTGGTATGGCCAATAACAAAATAAGTCCTTAATTCAAAAACAAGTGAATTAAGACTTAAGTCCTACCTGTTTTATCTAAAATAATAAGCATATCCTACGTGATTGACATGAGTTGAGTGCTGTGTCTCCACTGTAACAAACCCAAATCCAGTTGCTGAAAACACATATCCTGGATGCACACATATTGTTGAGCCAATTTTACCTTCAGGGAATTTTATATATTTCTGCTTCCACAGGTAAATTGGATTTATACCTAAAAAAGGTGAACTGTCACTTACTGTAAGAAGTTCATGAGTTTTGTTTTGATATTGTTGGATAGTACTGCTTGTCCTGAAAGTTAGCACAGTAGCAGTACAAGCGGTGCCTATATAAAGCATTAATTAGGTACATTTCAGAAAACTCTGCTTAAGGGACAGAGGTGAAACTCATCAGATGGATGGATCTTGGGAAAAAGTCAGCACTTCATCTGTCCTCCTGTACTGACATGTAAAGTAAATAAGCAGAAGGAGAATGTGCACACTTTGTTGTCCTGAAGACTTTACATACAGCTGTATATTATATATGAGACTAAGACCTATCTCAGCACACAAGCCTTTCATTCAAAACATGTATGTTTGTCAATGTAAGGAATGCTTTGCTTGAAAAAGGTGCAATGTATAAGATATGGCTAGAATTTAAGATTATACAAACATTTTAACATTATCAACAGAATGTGAAGAGGTAACAGTGTTGACGTTATGTGTTGTGTTGCAGAGATATCTAATGAAATTAGCATGCTAACTGACTAGCGCCGACCCGTCTTGTAACACCACTTGGTCTTGAAGAGAGTGAGTCACTGTGTGAGTCAGTCTGCCCTCAGTCAAGAGAACGAAGAAGTACAGCTGCCCCGAGGTCTTGTCAATGATACGCTAATGTTCGGTGTGTTTTATAGTTTGTTTATTGGAGTAAGTCCAAAATTAAAGAAACGAGAAATAGGACACGCACTCTTGCCCTCAGTGAGGAGAGTAGAGTGGTTGGCAAGGTGCGGGTAGTTTTTCGTTTCTGCAATTTTGGACTTACTTCGATAAACAAACTACCAAAACGTAACGTTACAAACTGCACAGCCACAGCACACAGACACATAGTTAGAGTAAACTATAAGCCCACGGCACACGTGACATTTATAAGATGGCAGTGTTATTTTCACTGACGCTTTCAGCACTTAAGTGGAATGCGCTGCCCCCCCTCATTTCTTTGGAGCAGGTGGATCGAAATCACACATTGAACCTTTAAAGCTGCCGGAGGTTGAATGTAATCATTCTCAATTATATATATTAAAAAGACACACAAACTCTTATGTATAATTTGTCCTTGCATCATGCATAGAGCACTTATGTATTAGTCTACAGGGATGACATAAATAACAACCATCCCATATGCATAATAATTAGGTGATGAATGACAGGCCTAAACCAGTAGCTGCAAACATTTTCACACTCACTCACACATACCTAACATAAACATACAGCAGCGCACAGCTCAAGACACTTCCAGCTCTCCTTTTACTATTCCACGAAACCTTGTCAGGAATTTCCGGGAAGAGCGTTTGTCACAGGATTCACACCTTTCAAATCCAGCACTACAGTCAACCTTGCTTCTTCCTCCTAAGCCAGGGCTTTCATGCTTGAAATGCATTTCACAGGCTCTAACTGAAGCTGATGTAGGACTTTTACATGCATGTCTACATAGGTGCATTGAATATCACTGTAGATGTAATCAACTCCAGAAATATGTCCAGTGTCATTTCATACCTAGAACATCTTTATAGGGCTCTATAGAGCTGTGGTGGACATCTAAATAGCCTTTGTACGTGTGCATATTGCAGCTCAATTTATTAAATAACATAATATGAAAACCTTCTCTTTGACTTAAATGGATGTCAACTATTGTACCACAAGCTCTGAAGTTGCTTTGAGTAGAGATTCGCAACCAAGGGAGCTTCATCAGCTCAAAGCCTGTGCGTTTAAATATTGCACTATAGCTCAAGTAATCTGAAAAGATTTTACATTTTGATACGAAAAAAAATATCCACATACAGAGTCGACTGTAACAAGGGAGCAGAAAGGCTAAAAGTAATAGATAC
This sequence comes from Bovichtus variegatus, assembly GCA_943593645.1. Classification (NCBI taxonomy): domain Eukaryota; kingdom Metazoa; phylum Chordata; class Actinopteri; order Perciformes; family Bovichtidae; genus Bovichtus; species Bovichtus variegatus. Next base: position 5,311,625 of record CALSCE010000030.1, read on the forward strand.
AGTGTTGAAACAGTAAGCCAAAAGTAAAAGATAAATGGTTGGAACAGATGGCTAAAAGTAGCGGATAAATGTTTGCAATGGTCTGCTAAAAGTATTAAAACAGCTGTAACAGTTAACAGGAAGTAATGGATAAATGGCTGAAATTTCAAGATTCTGTAGTACAGATGCAAACTCCAGCAAAACAACCTAAACATGCGTTTAACTGCATGAACACACAATTGTTTCAGATGATGAAAAAAGTGTTAAATAAAATCCAGTTTAATCAACTTAAATAAACTCATTGGGAATGCTGGGCGGTGCAGATGAAAGGTTACTTGAGTTTATCCGAGAGGACTATGGGGAACCCCTGATTTAGTAGCTAAAACTACAAGGCTATATTAAAAACAGGTTCTAGCTGGACTATATGCCTGGACTCCCACTGGGTAAAATATCAAACGCCACTTCCAAAAGCCAAATGTTTCCATCTGCTTCAAAAGTGATCAAACCTAAAGCGGATGGCCCAAAACCATTTTCACAGTGGATGCCGAAACAAGTGTATAAAATGGCTAACTAGAAAGCTGTATCCAATGGACCCGAGTGACTCGTATCTAAAGCAGTTTCAGTCCACAGAAAACCTCCTACTGAGCATCTAGAGCAGTCATTTCCACAGGCAAAGGCAGAGGGATGACATCATACTGAGACACAGCCATGGAGCCTTTAATTAGTATTTCAATATCATCTGACCTGGAAGAGATGGAACTGCATCCTGCACTACATAGCGGAGCCCGGGGATAACCAAGGTGCTGTGAGCAAAGCAAATTGTTTGGTATTAGCTGCTCTGAAATACGCCAATTTTCTCGATATTGCAAAAAGCATGTGGTTGTGGATTAGGGTCTGGCATTCAGGCTAGTGTAAACAATTATTTTTTTTAAAAAGAACTAAGCAGTGCAGTTTCTTTTTTTTTTTTTTTTTTTTAGCAAAGCTTATCTGAGTGCAGGAATGGAAGCAGATGGAAATGGAAACAGGGGTAGGCTGGCTCAGTTTGAAAAAAGGATCAGAGAAGAGACGGGGATCAGAGGTTCAAAGCTGCAGGTAGAGATCTCAACAGGGCTGTGTCCACCGGCCCCATGGTGTGTGTGTGTGTGTGTGTGTGTCTCCACCATTAGTATGCACTGTGCAGTTAAGCATGAAAAGGGTCTCTTGTCAAGTAGGAAAAAAAACAAAAATTGTCCAAATTCATCATCATGGGAGCCATTACACACAAAAAAGAGAGTGGCTACGGCTCTACTTCTGAGATGGCATTTTACAATCGGCCTCCACAAACATTTATCTTTTTTCCACACACATCTGTCACTGCAACCTGCCAGAATAAAAACAAAGATGAAATGGAAAAGAAAATGGCCTGGGCTCAGCGGTGGCACGCAGACCAAGGGAAATTGTTCTTAACCGAGGCAAGTTAATTATACAAGGATGAGGATGTGATTTGCCCCTGTGCTAATACTTGGATAAGGATACACAATGATGTCGTTGCAGAGCTGTGTGCTACATTAACACATTAATGTAGCACACAGTGTCAGGGAGACTTAGGTCTTAAAGAGCTGGAACCATTAATCCAATGTTCTTCAGCCACTCCGGGTGTGCCATTAGCCAAAGATTAGCCGTTAATGTAGACATAAGCTGATGGAAGACTTGTGGTATTGTCATTCATAAATCTCTGGAACAACAGCACTCAGTCTTTGCAAACACTCTTTGTAAACAAATCCTCCTTTCTGACCGCAGAGAAATTGTCTATTGCAAGACAAAACACACATTACCATTTCTGTAACTGCTTTTTCCAGCTGTCAATGCAGGACAAAGAATCTTCAGGTGAGAGAAAAACTGAACGGAATGCATGCTTTAAGATGGAGGGAAACCTATTTTCATGTAGCATTCTTGTGCATACATTTTAATCATTTAAAACAAAACTAGCATCCTTCTCAGACATGAAATGAAATTTAAGCAATTGTGAAATGTAGCATTGTAAAAACTAGGGTAAATTATCGCATTCATTTTGATATTATAAATATAATAATGTTATATTCAATGTTTATGTTAATACATTGATGATCGATGTTGCTGCTTGTTGAATAACCTATATTGCCAAATAACCCGACTGTTCCATTTTGGCACACCATCAGGGGGTCAGACACTCCCTTCAGCTGGAGCGATCGGTCGGCTCTGCCTCAGAGCAGCGCTCTTCATTTCTTAACAATAGAGCACTGACGGCATCGGAAGGTATTTACCAATGCACCCTACCGACGCTCACGTTTTGTAGTATGTTAAATTGTTAAAAAATGGCCACATAGGTCGATTTTCAACCTGCTTTGTATAGTTGCAATGTGGGTGGTATGTGCAAATTAACGATTGGCCTCCCTCCGTTTCACTAGAGCTCCCTGCTCACCTGCCGGCAAAAGCCTGCTCCTTGCCGGCAAATGATTGGAAATAAAACAATGTATTGGTTTTTAATGCCCCCTTTTGATATTTCTATTTGATCATTTACTCATGTGCAACAATAATGTAATGTTTTTGAGTTGAAATATCTTAATTTGGGGGCTTTTCTAAGAAAATACTGATTAATTAATTTAAATCAGCATATCATGCAATTAATTTGATTTAAAATAAAGTGTAATCAATTGTTAGCCCTAGTTAAAACACATCCCACAGCTAAGAAGTCAGCACAGTCACACAGTAGCTACAAAAGTATGGCTAAAATATCATTGTAAAATGTGTTTACAGTTGGGAGGAGAGACTGATCACCTTCTGCCTTGCACCAACATCATTTTGCCTGTGTGTCAACTCCCAACATTAATGCTGCTTGTTGCACTTTTCCCCTGATGCCGAGCTATTTGTTTTGCCTGAGTTCATACGAATGCACCGGTGTCAGTTTCTCCCTTAACGAGTGGATTCAGGGTGTCAGTGTTGAGCATGTGACTCAGGTGCATATCAGCGTATCTGCGCATCATGACATCAATCACAATCTGAGCACTTTGCGTTGTGTCAGTTGTGTCAAATGTGATGTAGCAGGGTTACATTTAAACAGGAAAATGTAAACCTTAAAAACGGGAACAGCTCTCTTCGCTATATACGATGAAATCAGACTTCTTTCCTCATATTTCCTTTTTGAATAGAGTTTAATAAAAAAATGTATTTCTGTTTTCACAGCTGTTACATCTGCATACATGTATCTGAAAACACCTCCTACTTTCGGTGATGCAGATCTTAAAAGGCGTCTTGGGTGGATTTACACCTGGATTGCATGGCTTGTTGCTCTATGCAGTTACGGTCCAATCACCCTGGAAACATGTTAGCGACAGATGGAAAGGCTGTCACAGTACCACCTGAGGCAGGGAAATGACAAATCTGCTAGGAAAGATACACTTCTGTGTCGTAAAGCATGTAATATGGTTCAGCATTGCAGACAAAGTAAGTTTTACAAATTAATCTGCATCTATGGCAAAAATGTCCACCACCAGCGAGAGAAGCACAATAGACCAGCTGCTTGAGTGGTTGATTAGACAGCCAAGATACTGAATGTGCAGTGGTAGATCAATGAGGCTTTCAACAGGGCAGCCCCAGCTCCTTTTGTGTCCCAGTGAAAGACCTCGTCTTCTAAAATGACTGCACACTCACAAAAGGAATGATTACTGAATTTTATGAGTGTCTAAATGTTAGTGTACACATCCAGAAATCCCAAACAACAGAGAGATTATCTAATCTTCTTTTCTTTTTTTTTTTTTTTTTTTTTTTTACATTCAGAGATGACATCTTATTTCATTAATGTGTCAGTCTTTGGGCTGTCACAGCATATTAATGCCTACCATATATCACTCTGACAGCTCCAAAATGCAGCCAAATGAATATCTGCCACTACTACCAAGAGACTGGAATAAATACAGTACATGTGTAGAAGGTGGAAAATTAATTAAAAAAGGCTGGAAAAGTGGTATTATTCGCTAGACAGAAATATCTGTCAAGGCAGCGTGGCACAAGGAGAGCCGTCAGGACAAAAAAAGCTCTCTCTGAAGGTGTCCTTTTCATCAACGCGCATTCTCCCAGGAACAAAGCTGTAAGAAAACCTGGCTTGACACTTATGTGTCTTAATTGTTTGAAATGCCATTTTTTCTAGTCTTTTGGAAACAAGCTGTCAATACATTTGATTTCACATTAGCCTCTTTCTTACAATGAAGTACCAATCAATGCGTTTCCCTCTGCCTGCACTTACAAGTCCTCCACCAGGCAGACTTCTGAGGGCTGTGCCAAAGAAAATCAATTGTTTTTGAAATGCTGGCAAGCAGACAGCCTCATCCCACGAACAGCATACAAAAAGAGAAAAATGCCAGACTGTTAAATAGCAATTCATCATCTTCATTGGACCATATATGAGAGGAATGCCCTTTGTTGACATAATTATTACTGCAGCTGATCCTTGCAGCTAAGGCCGGAGACCTGTCCTTTAACTCCACTTTAAATGTCAATAGCCATTAATTAGCTAGCAGTTAATTGTTATTTGAAGGTCTGACAACTCATCAATGAGCCTATTATCATTTTGTTGAACTCCTCACTCCATACCACCTCCAGCATCCACCCACACGCACGCACTGATGACTCAACTTAATCCACGAACTATGATGCTCCACTGTGCCCCGGCATATGTGTCACATATCCAAGGCCAGTGAGGGTGTGACAGATGGGTGTGAAGCTGGTGGCCAAAATTAAATAACTGAAAGATGCAGCAGAAATCATAAATAGGAATTGGTACTTAATTGGAAACCACGAGGACCTGGTGGTTCATCAGTGGTACTGGAATGAAATGTAAAGCACAGGCAGAGGATTTCCACAGCTCTTGTGAAAACATTTCTCCTCCAGCAGGCACATGGTTTATACATAGCCCTGTTATGGATGCTTTGTCAGTGAGATGTAAAGCCTGCAGTGAAAGGCATTGAACTTTCTGTAATCGATTGACTATCTCCTCGCTCTCCGGTGGTCAGCAGCCAGAAGTCGGCTATTTGATGCAGTTAGGCATGACATGTCAAATCCAGTGCTCGTGGGCAACCTGATGCAATATGTTTGACAAGAGCCCAAAACTGGTTGAGCACATATTTCTGGTCTTTTTTCTCCTACAGGCTGCAAAAGGATGGGATTCTCTTTCAGGTAACTGTGATTTCACAGGGGAAACTGACAATAATGACTTTAGTAAACTGTACATCTCTTGCTTGAATAAAGCTAACGAAACAAATTACAACAACAAATGAACAGATAAACTCAGAATACGGTTTAATACACTCCAAAAATCCACTGCAAGCTACGACTTTAGCCATATTTTGTCAAAACGAGACAACCAAAATAATTAGGAATTATTCTCAGGGCAAGAATCTGTTTGTTGTGAGAAATCGTGATACAATCTTCATCTGGACCAAAGTGTCGGACCTACGAAGAGAAGAACAGATCAACCAACTAAACAACCAGCGGAATAACTAAGTTACCAACTCAGGGAACATCCTTAAATTGCATCACTAACTCAGCTTAACTTCTCAATATGACCTCAAAATCCCAAATAATATTTATCCATTTCCTCCAAAAGGATAATTTCCAGGAACTGTATAATCCAACTAAACCATATACACACACACATGTATATACACACATTTTTGCCAAGTCAATCATTTGTTATGATGAGTCAAGTTTACTTTATTATTCTATTAAGTAATAAAAAGAACCGTTCTTCACTTACTTAAATCAGCCCTGCACATCTATCCCAGTACTAGGCTGCCCATATGTGGTCTGATGCAGTTATGTGCCCAGTGCCATGCTGCACACTGTGTGTGCATTAGGTGAATCTATTGTCTTTATTTTTTATGGTGTGTAACAAATTAAGCTAGACGGGAAAATTGTTAGAGGAACAACAAAACCTGCAGGAGCTCTGTGGGACATTGTGGATTAAGAAGTCTCTCCAGACCTTTAACTGCAAAATCAGATAGAGAACAGACAGCGCAAATGTACTAATTTACAGAGTGCTGCTTGTGTGCTGTTCATCGCATTATCACAGTCAGTCAATCATGTAATAGACTGCTGTTAACCTGCTGAGCAAGAAGATGAGGTGGTGTTATTCTACAAAATAAAAAAATAGGAGTCAGTCTAGCCTTCAGGCACAATGTTGAACAGCAGTGAAAGGAAGGTTAGGAAAGCAAAGGGCGTGATTGGACAGGAGCCTGATCAAGCTTGTATTAGGCATTAGATGCAGAAATGAAGGTTCAGGAGAATTTATCTGTGCATACAGTACGTGTACTGTACATCAGAGACTACTAACTATTAGGAGATAATGAGCTGTGGATTAACTAAGGCAGCATTTTAAATAACACAGAGGGAACACCTTTCAATTGAAATGGGTGAAACACAGCACATATTTTTAGGGGAGAAGGCAAGTGCCGTAATAGATTGCTGCTTAGGGCTCGCAATAAAAATCTGTTTTTCAGCCTGAACAACATGACTGTGTACTTTGATCTGGTGCAATTAATGAACACTCCTCGATACATCTTTGTAATTTCTTACCCAATTTAAAGTGAACAAGTTGGATTTTAGGAAATTGAGCACTCAATTCTGAGACAAAAATATTAAGTGAGCAATTGTAGCATACTTATGTAGTGGCTTAGAACCACAGTATTACACTAATAAGCTCATAATAAATACATATCTGTTCTGTATCAATACATTAAATCTGCTTTCCTTGAGAAAACTACACAGTATGACACTACAAAGTGTTTCTCCACTTAATGGAAGAAGATCAAAATGCCTCAGAGCTATACATTAACTTCTTGCACTTGCTCCTTTGCTGACAAGAAAAAAACAGCCTTATGATCATAAAGAACGTAGTCTATTTATTCACTGCTAAACAGTTAATCTGTAGCGTTGCTTTGTGCTTACACTTTCAATTCAATTATATATAAGTATGAATAGCCTTATTGAGTTCTAATGTGTTCAACATTTCAAGGGATGTAGACGCAGAATGCTTCTCTCAGTCGTGACCAATTACAGCCTATATGGTGTATTTTACAAAGGGCTTTTTGAAACTTCACAATCATTAACTTGCACAGTGTGTATTTTAGAAGCACGTCCTGTATCCTGCATAAGTGGAAAGCCAATCAGTGTTGTATTAAGACTTGGTTGTAGGTGAAGACTGTCTGATACTGATCAGAAAAAGGGCAAAGAAGAAGCACCAACAACCAGTAATATGCTTTCTGAAGTTCAAGTTTCATTCCAACAGCAACTTCGTATTCAGCTGCTGTTAACAATAGTCCAACATGGGTGAGTTCACTTCAAACAACAAGACCAACAAATGGCCCAGGAATCAAAACAATATGTTGTAGAACATCTACCAAAAGTAATTTGAGTTTCTAAAGAGCATGACCATGGAGGCTTCAGCCCTGAGACTGCGAAAGAGAAATACAAAGCCAAGATATCAGCATGCACATGAAAAGCAGGCCTGTGAGCAGTGTGGCTCCAGCACTGTGGTGACAGATGGAGAGCACTAGCATATACCTCCAGGGGTCTGACCTCATCAGGATTTAACTTTACCCAGAAAAAAAAAAAAGAAAAAAAAGCACCTTTAGTGCCGTGTGTACACACACACACACACACACACACACACACACACACACACACACACACACACACACACACACACACACACACAGCATTTGCAAAGAAAGGGTTGTAAAAGGAAAAGGCAGACCCACATTACCTAGATATTGCATATGGAAGTGAGGAAACTGAAGATTAATTGTTGTGAAAATGATACTGAATAATAACGAGAAATTAATTTATTTAAGCTATGGAGGTGATCAAATGCAAGAAAAGTTCTGACAAGTAAGAAAAAGCAAAATCACTCTCAGGTTTTTAGTATTTCTGTTACAGTCAGTTTAAAAAGCTCTTGCATGAATGGTAATTTTAGAGCCGTTACAGGGGGACAAACAACAAGTCAGCGTTTCAAAAGATTTCTTTTGGGAGGATTTAATCTTAATTAAACCTGGCAACTTTTACTTATTTCTGTCTGTATCAGCAACTTCCCGATTATTAATCATAATTTTACCACAGTCAGTCACATCAGAGAGCTGCCAAGTAAAAGATGTTTTCTATTTGGCCTGTGAACAGCTATAATGAAAGTAAGTGGGGGGTCAAGTGGCTCGCTCAGGGGCACTTCGGAGGCAGTAACTGGGCTGGGATCTCAATTCTTATTCCAGGCCTACATTTCAAAGACTGATCTAGACGTGTCCTTACAATCAGAAGCCTGACTCTTCAGCCTTTAGGATCCCACAGCACTGTTTGATATCATTTACCTACATTGCCACCTCTTTGTCGCAGACCAGAAGAGAAGCACACTTTGAAACTTTATAAACAGTGGATGTATGTGGCGCTCTTCTGAAACTATCAATTGATTAGTCAATGGACAGAAGATTTACAGCAAAAGATTAATCGTTTGGGTAATTTTTCAAGACAAAATGCCCAACTTTCTCTGATTCGCTTTGTTCCGTTTAACATCACTGTAAACTAATATCAACATGGTGGGAGGAGCTTTGCAGATATGGTCATAGTCCAGATCCTACTTTCAGTGATGTGTGTACAGAAATATGAGTCACCAGCTTCTGTTATTATTGCTGTCATTACATTTGGGGACACGAACTAAGCTATATTTAAAGCTCTCCAACAAATGTAAGAAGTAATACAATATTGCCATCTCCCTTCCCTTCCTTGTTAGATGATAGTGTATTAATAAATTCTGTCACAATCTCACAGAAACCCTCCTGTGTGTACACATTTGCACTCACACAGACACGAGTATAATTTATTTTTCTCTTGCTCGTACTTGAACTGAGCATTTTTATTACTCAGTAAACCACTCCGTGAAAAGACGAAAACACTTGTAAGAAGTACCTTCTAAATCACTGTGATTTTATATTAATGTAATTTGATACTGCAATATATTTTGATCTATAACTCTGTTTTTTATTCGGTTGACTGCAGTAAAAAGACTGAAACAATGTTGTGTAAAGTAATATAATATAATATAATATATAAATAATTTCTACAATGTGCATAAAACTGTAAATCAGTTACAATCAGCCTCCTAAGGCAACAGCATCATTTCCACTTTCTTTTAAATTAATTAAATATTCATAAATTGATAGAACATCACACTGAATGCTGTAGATTTTCATTAAAAAGCCCTAAGAGACTAAAATATCTTAATAAGAGTCAAAGATATACCGGTAGGGAATGGGGGTTACTAGTATACTATTATATACTATTAGATTCATATAAGAACATATGACACGTTATTGCTTTTATGAGTGGCAGTTTGATTAACTGTTAATAACTGATATGATTAACTTGGATTATGATTAAGAAACTGAAATACTAAGTAGAAAGGCAAACAGAGTTTAACAAAGAAAACTAAATTTAGCATATCTTTTAAGCTCAGTTATTTTACATACATTGACCTTACAAACTCAAGAACCACTCCCTTTTAACTTTCCAAACTTGATTTCTGAGTTGTCATCTAACGAGACACTCAAACTGTGGAAATCAGTGCTTTAGCAGACTGACGCAGAAAACATCAATGGAAAGAACAGAAACAAGGTCAAACAAAACAAGGAGGAAGAGAAAGGACGTGCAGGCACAAGACTGTCTGAGAGAGTTATTCTGAATGAACATGATACTCTTAAACCGTAAAAAGTGTTGATCTGACTAACAAAGAGATACAGCGAGGACAGGTCAGTGCTACTGTACATATCCTTGAGATGGCTCACACCAGCGAACAAGAGATTGGTTTCACAGGACCTCCCCGAGTCTGGCCTTGTGAAGATACAAACTATTTTCAGATCAGGGTAAATATAATACTAAAAAAAGCTGTAAAAATATATGCTAAAATATTTGATGTAAAATGAACAGTTACAATACCCAACACTGGCACATACAGACAGGAGACAGTTTAAAAGAAATGCAGGGGCCAAGCAGGCTCTGATGGTTTGATGAGTAGGAAACAGTAAGCAAAGAGCAGGAAAATGATGTGAATCACATGCTATGGCTGTAGGTGTCACCTAATGAGCACCTGTGGGAGAGTTTGGACACTGTCAAACACACTAACACAGATGTGTTAGACAGTGCTCTCCACCACCATTATCCAAACCCCAAATGAGGGAAGAATGGTTCCAAAAACTTGCAGAATCTATGTCAAGGAGCTCTGAGGCTGTAGTGGCTCATGCGGGCCCCAACACCTAACTAATGCTTTATTTCCCTGCATGGAGCGGCTCGGCCCGACTCACTCTTGCCTCCAGTTACTTTTTTCCATCTATTCTATCCATACATGCAGATTGAGATGATGTCAGAGCTGATCCGCACATCTCTAATAGTTGTACTATTTAAAAATAATGGGTTTGGGCAGGGTGTCCTGTGTATCAGTTGCCAGGTACTATCCACAACTTTTGCAAATAGAAAAGCAAAAAAATAAAAAATAGTCAAGCTGAGTAGAGCTGTGCACCATGCAGTAGAAATGCGGCTTAAGACACTTTTTTCCTTTGTCACCCATCTGCAAGTTTCCACTATAGAAAAATATGGCAGTTGTGCTATATAAAATGCTTGCTCGTGTAAGTCATAATTCAGAACTAGGCTATATTGTTGGAAGGCAGCCTGTGCCCAGTTTGCAATCCAAGGAAAATGGATAGCCAGTACACAGTAAATTACTCCTACTCTGAATAAATGGTTGTAACATAGATCAAATTGCTTTTTCACTCTGAAGACTACAAAGGCGCAACAACCACTACAACCATAGCTCAACATTCCTCATCTGTTGTAAGGCTTTGCTGGAAAACTCTTGTTGAAAACAAATCCAGAGCAGTACACACAACAACAGCCTCTCAGTGACATAGATAGTAATCTCTGGCTGCGGCGCTACATTTAAAGCTACATCTGTTAAACTCCAGCTCACACAACAGCCAAAAATGCAGGCAGGAGCCAAAACACTGGGCCGCCCCAGTCAGAGAGGCACACAATAATAAATACATCTTTACACAGCGTTGGAGATTTTTGACTTGATTGTCATGCAAAAGCTCAACACACATCAGGTTGGAGAGAGCTGAAGGGGTTACCCCTAAGGATTACTCACCTCCAGAGCCTCAAGGGTCACAAACCCTGTGATGGAGAAGCCACCGATGATGTCCTCTTCTGCAGAAGTAGACTCCTTTCGCTTTCTTCGCGGGGGTCGAGGGCGGGATGAGGGGGGCTCCCTGTTTCTCTCCTGCTCCGAGTCGGAGGAGAAGCCAAAGACGGAGCCCTTAACATCGTTGTTCTTTATCCCATTTGATCGCCTGTCCCGATCCCTCACTGACCTTGACTTCCTCTTCTTGCGGGGGCCACTAGATCGAGGGCCATCCATGCCCTTCATGGGAAACATCCAGAAAAATCCACCTCTTACAGAGAAACAAACTCTTCAGGGGCCAAACACTGGCACAGCTTGACCACTCGTGTGGAAACCCCAGAGGAGACTCTACGCAATATCCAAGAAAATGTTATTAATGTATTAGATCCAAGGTAACCATGTAATATCCAACAGATGAAACCTTTCCCTACAGGAAATGCAAAACTGCATCGAGTCACTGAACCAAGCTAGGTTCCGAGCAAAGATCCCCAAAGGCAGTCCATCAAATCCTACGACAGAGGTGTAAAATGATCTATTAAACACGTTATCACCAAGCTGTCAATTCCGCCAGAGGAAGAGCTTTTCAAGTTAAAGCAAATATCTGCTCAGTGAACATGTCCCGCCACGGTGAGTTGAGCAGGTGATGCCACATCTTTCCTCTTCAGGAATATACTCCTCTTACCCAAGGTCAGCAAACTCTCCCTCCTGCAAGATAAAGACAAAGAGAGCACACATTTGCCACATGTTCATTCTGTAAGTTCAATTGTGCATTTAGTCAATGAGCCGTTTTCCATAAGGTGCTGCATACTATACAGAAGGCTGTTGTCATTCTACATGATGCAAGATGAATGTTTTATTAGGGTGGCTACAGTCTCATCTGCTAAGTATACTGTGTTTTCTTACACTGCCAGGTTATCAAGCCCTGACATAAGACGATTATGCTTTGTAAGTGCCCTTTTACTCATGTCTCTGAAGTGTTTGCCAAGCTTGTAGCCTAAACTGTCTTTTTAATGATTAAATGTCATTAATGTATTATGTGCCAGAATTTTGTACTTTGCTACTTGGTCTCTGAAGCCTCACAACATGAACTTGTTGATTTTGTTTGGCACTGCCAATTTCAAGCAACATACAGAGGAAACATTTATATCTGTAGATCAGTAGCAGAGTACACTGGTCCTGCTAGGAAAATGTAACAGATTACTCTTGAGCGGGAAATTAAACCTTAATTAAATAAAATGTTGTATTGAGAACAATTTACTCTCAGTACAATCTATCCTCCCACTTTTGCTGCTCTTATTTTTTTTTTTTCTAAATGCATATATTTATATCAAGTACAGAACATTTCAGAAGCATTCATATTCATATTCCATAATGATAGTTTCATTTTCAGGTGTGGTGTAACTCCAATATCAAAGTTAAGACCGAATAACTAACTAATAAGACTTTTAAGCTGCTCACTTATAGTACAGTATGTCATCTATCAACTGTAAAAGAAGCGATTTTAAAAGCTTTTCTTGAATAAAACAATTCTGACTTGTAGACAGCCATCAAAAATCTGTCTCAATTAACAAGTTCCTTGTGACAATCGTCTCACTTCTTTAAAAAGATCACCTTGGACGTAATATCTCACTCATATATTCCACAAATCCAAAAGAGCAATATTTCGTTCTATTTCGTGAATGAAAGTAGGTCTGATTGAACAGAGAGATGTCCTTGAGCTTTTACACACACTATAACGAAATCAAAACAAATGTCAAGACCCCTGATAATGCCATCCTGCACTTCATTATAGATCTTAGGTGGCATAGCTTCACCGTCTGACACGAAGGCAACTGGCTGCTTAACGATATTAGATGCAATATTCAACAGCTTGAAGTCTTTTTCTAGATCTTTCTCAAGGCATAGCCTACAGCCTAGGCCTAAAGCCACTGAAAGTCACTCTGGCCTTGTAGTCTAAAACACATATGGCTTCTCTGTGTGTCCAGAATATCAATTCTCATCCATTACATCATAGAAATGGTATTCCATGTGGAAGAAAACTGAATCAACAGAATGCAGGCTTTCACAAAGCCTTTCTCTGAATAACCATGACTCCAAATGCTGGTGGACATTTCAAAACGCAGAGGAATCACACCTTTTCTGCATCACCACACAAACCAAAAGCAATCTGCCACAGTCAACCACCATCTTCAACTTTACATCGTCTCCTTGGACACAGGTTGTCATGCAATGTAGCTCATCTGGATCCTGCAGCATACATGTAGTCCCCAAATGCTCTGCTACACAACAAATGTTTTAGACATACACAAGTATAACCATTTACAAAACATAAAAACATTTTTTTTTAAAGCCGCATCCAACAAGCCAGCATGCAAACATTTAATTATGCAGCAACAATTCAAAAAAAAAAAAAAGATTCCTTCCATGCAGATGTTCTTTCTTCTAACAATCCAAAAAATGTAAAAATACACCTTTACTATAATAACGGTCCTAAACCTTTTTTCCCCCAGTACCTATGCCTTTAACCTGATGCCCCGTGCCAGCACTTATCTAATGACACACACACACACACTCACACTGCACAAATAGCTCCCAAAATATCGCTCATTGGGGGGGAAAAACTGTATTCTAGCACTCGCCCTGGCTTTTTTAGCTCAGCAAAAGACTCTTTCCCTTGTCTTCGCTCACAGTCCCTTTTTGTCTGCCTGTGCTGCCTGTCAGTAGAGATCTCAGGCTCTGTAATCCAGTCCAGCCCACAGCAGCAGCAGCGGACTGGCACTGCCTCCTGCTCCGGCTCTCCAAGCTTCATTTTCCACTGTAAGACACACAACAAAAGCAAGCCTCTCTCTTTTTTTTTTTTTGCTCCAGACACGTCATGCAAAACGAAGAAATGCAAACCCTTGCGAGTGGGGAGGGACCGTCCGGACAAGTTGCAGGCCTTCGGTCACTATTAAAAGATAACGCACAAGAAGGTTTGGAGCTGACAAAATAAATCCCGCAAAGGAAAACCATAGGGTATCTCCTCCTCTCCCCAGATCCGAGCTTCAGGATCCCGGAGAAGGGGGACCGAGGCGCAGTGATACGGCGATGCCGCAGTGCCGCTTTACAGGCTGCACGCTTCCTCCTCGGCGCAAGTAGTGCTGTCTCTGGACATTCAGTAGACTCCGACTTTCAATAAAGAGACAGTATAACCAGGAACGTAGCGCCACACAAGCCACACATCGCCAATTTACACAGGGGTGTTTTTTTTTTCCAACCTTCGGAGTATTTTTTTTATTTTTTTGGGTTTGTTTGCGTTACATTTTATGGCAAAACAATCACCGAATTACAAGTAGGTGTAGAAGTACGAAGTGATAAGTTTTGAGTACGCAATGATAACGCCAGCAGTGAATAAAACAATAAAACACTGTCATAGTGGCTAGGTTATTACTTAATGAACATGAGCCGTGTCAGAAAAGCTGCTCAAAAATTCAAATGCATTTTTATTAGCAACATTACTCAAGCAAAACGGGAAATTGAAAAACATGCCAATGACGCCTACAACGCTGCTGACAAACAAGCTAGCTGCACTAAACTGGTCAATCATTTATTGTTTTGGGGGGGGGGGGTTATTGAAGAAGGCAACAAGTGAGCTTTTCATTTCCATGTGCGCAGTGATTCAGTTCACCTCCTTAGCCTGCTGTTATCCAAGTCATCTATTAAAATGTGCACGCGAGTCTGGAGGCTGTACATGTATGCGCTAGCTCCGGTGTGTGATCATCTGCTCGTGAAGCCTTTAGCTTCGGGGACACCTGGGGCCAACTAACATATCCCCCACTCCACAAATACTAACAGAGAAGCGTGTCCCTAAGAGTACCGGAGTAAGGTTAAAACAATAAATAACCACAGGTAGGACATTTTCAGTGTATGTAAACAAAGATGGAGCCAGTTCTCTGCATTGTGTCTTCACTCACACAAACCCTGCAATCACCTGCACCTGTGGGGTTCAGCCGTCACGTGTGTCCAGTGGCCAATTCATTGCAACCTACAGAATGTCGAAATAATAGCCTATGTGCTATTCTTGCTAGTAGATACAGTGATTGATTTGAAAACGCTACACATTTGAGCCAACAAATAAGTGTAGAGTAAGGCTTCTGTAGCTGATTCATGTCTGCTGCATGATTTATTGTATTGACATGGTGTTGCCCTTGAGAGAGAGAGAGAGAAACGTGATCATATAAGAGTGCAGTTACTCATAATCCATAGAATCTTTTTGCCAGGACTAAATGTATTGTACTGTTGGTTCAAAGGCCAGCAATCGAGTCACACAACAGCATGTACTGTTTCTATTGTTACTCAAGCACATACTGCACATACAATGTGCTGCACTGTATATACAAACTGTTATTAGATTAACCAACTAGTTGTTGTGAAGAAAGTTGACAACGGTTTTATTAGTGAGGTTTGGGGTGGGGGTCAGACACGAAAAAAACTATTCAAAGATGTCACCTTGGGCTCTTGGAAATTATGATTAGCATGTTTCACTATTTCCTAACGTTTCATGGACTAAACGAATAATTGAAAAATAATTGTGGGATTAATTGATGATAAAAAAATAATTAGTTGCAGCCATACATATTTAGTTTTGCAGTCTGGGCTTTGTCATTGGCGCTGCCTTGTAGCAGATGTCACGTCAGCTTTACACCAACACATATTGATTTCTATGTCCATTAATACCCATGGGATAAGCATTGGCAAAAATAACATAACAATAACATATAAACACACCAGTGTGAGTTTTTTTTTTTTATAGTAGTAATGGTATCAATAATACTAAAATAATAGCTTGTTGAGCATACTGATCAAATATAAAGAGGGAGTGAAAAATGATGGTGCCACACCCCTCCTGAACAGGAGTCAGCGATTGTTTCAGAGTGTACTGGTCCTCTGTGAACAGGGTGGGTGGGCTGTGTATTTTTAGCCTGGTTTAATGATGCAGAGGCTAAGTGGTGTGGCTCAGAGCTTGCTAAAGTGCCTCAATTCCCAGCGCACAGTGGAACAGGGACCCCACTGGCCTGTAAGAATAATGCCAGGGGATTCACATGCACTTGACCCCGTCTCATCTTCCAGGAGGAGTGTCCTTGTGACAAAGTAGCACCGCAGAGGAGAGACGACAGCAAGGCAGCTAATTCAGCTCTCCCAGCCACCACATCGTTAGGTGGGGAAGACTAATGTGCTGCTGCCCCCCCCCCCCCCATCCCATCCCCTCACCATAATCAGCTTTAATTATACCTTCGCCCTAACTTTCTCTGCCTCCAGAATTTCGTTCACTGTCACACCACACTCTGGATTTGGGGATTTGATAAACTGAAAATAGGACTGGTATTTAGCAACAAGAGAAATGTACGATTTCAACCATATTTTTACATTTTCATTTAACACTAAACAATTACAATGGCACTTGGAGAGCGCAGACCTCCAGCAAGGCCGATGGTGCATTCACATGCTCTTCCGACTTTGGTGCGTTTATGAGATTTAAGTCATTATGTGGAAACAACATACAAAGAAGATGTGTTGTATGTTATTGCTTAGTGCAATCAACCCAATGTTTTTGCCTAACATGACATCAACTCGGCAAGTCATGTACCAACATGTACGCTTACTTTAAGAGTTGTCCAATTTGACGGGTCATTCGCATGAATTTTCCCAGTCTGGAATTAATTTTTTGCCCATTAATCTGATCCCACATGAATGCAATCTCGCAATGTTAACAAAGGTGAAAAAGAAGTTGTGTTTCCGCCCTGTGATTCAGATCCGCTCCAGTCTTTCACCATGCTACACACCTTCCACCATGTTTCATGAAAAGCCAGTAGTTCTTCCGTAATCCTGCTCACAAACAGACAACCAGAGAGTCAAACAATCCAAGCCGAAAACATGACCTTCCTTGATGGAGGTAAAGATGACAGTGAAGCTATCAGGTTATTAACATTACCACTGACCATGGCTTCCAACCTTCACAACTCTCAAAACAACAAAGCTAATCCTTTGCAACCAGCTTTAATAATGGTCTCTTGACCCCCATCTGCGACTGGGGGTAAAGGTCAATCACTCTGCTTTCAACAATGAAAAAAAAAAAATGTACTACCCTGTTCATGCTGTGTAAACTAGAGGAAAAGGAGAACAGAAGAATAAGAAAGTATATTTGCTTGAAAAATTACAATGTGTTCGAAAAGACACTTACCTAAAATTTTCCAATAAGCCAACAAATCCAATTAGGCTTTTATAAAGATTAACAGATTTGTATGCATACCATGCAAGCTTGAAAGAGCTCGTAATAGGATGAAGCACTTGGGAGAAGTCAATCACAGGCCAACCATTCTGCAACTAGTGTTACCTTGGAAAGAAACAGAATGCACGTCTCCTGTTACAGTACTTATTTATCTTTATTTGCCAAGTCTGAACGCAACGCTTCACTCCCACTCTTCCTCTTCAGCATTTAACTCAGACAGCAGATGGTGGTAATTAGAGAATCAGATCCACAAAATAGAAATATACACATCCCCATAATATCTCACACCTGCCTGTTTCCATCTTTTACCTTATTTGTGTTCATCTTCATCATTATTATGTCTACTTGTCAGGAAGGTGACTCAAGTGGGATGTAATGACACTATGAGCGTAATGCAAGTTGAATTGCTGGATACTTATAGCTACAAAGAGATTCTTGATACAAGAATGTGCTCATTTTCATCCCCCTACAGGTCTGCCTACAAGCGCTATAATAGCCCTTATTACTTGCACTGTGAGTGCAGAACAATAGCCCTTACATAGATATTCCCCTCTGTAACCGTGCAGAGATAGTCACTTTGTTCTCTCCTAATATATCCTCTTGGCATAGGAACATGATTTGTTGATGCTATTAAGCAAAGGCATAGTGGGGACTTCAGTGGCACGTGTGCGGCAGGTTTATTATTCATCAACAAGTGGGTAATGCCCTTAAAGTGCACGTTAATACATGACGAGCACATTGCATGTTCACTGCTAAATTGTGGCGCATGGCCCCCTGTTTCAGAGCTGACCTTAATTATGAATAGTGTCAACGTGTCCCCACTGTCAGATTAAAGAAAGAAGCAGCATATGCAGCGCCAAAGAATAATGTGAGAGGACATTTCAGTAGAGATGAAACTGTTCTTAAACCAGAACTGTGAATTTGAGTAATTGATCATAAAAGATCAATATGACTGAGGCTTGTAGATGTAATAATGACAGCATGGACTGAGAACTCTCACTGGTCTTAATACATGGGGCCTGTCAAAATCCTCTTAGCTCATGGTTCTTCCGCTGGCTCACTCTTGTTATGTGGATACCAAAATGATAAATTCTATATAAAAAAGGAAAGGAAACATTTCATGAGATTGTTTTCATATATAAGAAAACATCAGACTGACACTGGGATAATTTTTTAGGTATTTGTACTTACTTTAGTATTTCCATTTCCTGCCCTGGTTATCTTCTTCTCCACTACATTTCAGAGGGAAATATTGGAATATATGGGAAATATTAATATATTACTATTTTTTAAATGCACTAGATTTATTTGAAAGTTATTGTTGCTACTAAACACTTGACCTCCATGCCACATTTCAGTTTCAATTTCATATGATAAGCTCAAGAAATACAATACACTGCAAGACAAATTCAACCAATGGCTCCCAACTTTCTTTTGGCGTATGACCCCGTACACAAATGCACAGTATGGTTGGGGCCCCTTGTCGTGCTTAAGATGTGTTGTTAGCGGTCTTACCGTCTCTGATGGTTTCATTTCAATTGTTCAGGCCCAAACAATGTACAAGTATTCAGTATTTCACAGAAAAAAAAATTATTATAGAAAGTCTAAAAAATGTATTTACAGAACCTTGTGTTTCTTCTTTCCTACCCCATTAACAATCTCACAACCAACAGTAATATGTCATTTATACATCAATGCATCAGTATTAACAATCTAATAATGTCATATATAATAATATATCTGTCACTTTTCTGCCTAACAAGTACTTGTATACTTTACTGTACATTTAAGTGATAATACCTCTGTACTCTCACTTAAGCAGAATAAAGATGTTTTACTTCTAATAGAGTATTTTAACATTGTCGGACAGGTACTTTTACTTAAGTATAGGACATAAGTACAAATTAGACCTCTGGGAAAAGCGCGGGTGTAAATAGTACATTATGACTGGTTTTGTTCATGCTGTCTCGCTGTTATGGCTTACTGTGGTACTTGAATAGAACTAAGCCACCATTAATCTGCTGTGAAAAAGGCCTATTGAAGAACAAACAAATATCTACTAGTTTTCTCTCACAAGTCTAAGAACTGTAGCACAAGAGTATTCAATGTATTCTGTTTAACAGCTGAAGTGTTCAGCTTTAAAAACATGCCAGGGTTTGAAGTCAGTTGCTCTGATTGTCTCTTTATGAACTCCCCCTCATTTAAAATGCCAAGGATGACCTTTCACTGCATGTTTCAGCTCGAAGAGGAGGTCCTTTACTCCGGTATTCTTTATTCCAGTGGGATGAGTCGATGCACTTAAGCTGTGTTTCTTTTCTCCTGCCGGCTCAGAGAAGAACTGTAATTTTCCATATCTGTCATCTGTGCAAATAAACCAAAATCGCTTCCAAATATAATCTCATGGAAAAGATATAAAAAGGAGGTTGAAATAGAAAATAACACAAAGCCAACATGCAGCTATGTTTACCTATAGCGATGTGGAACCAAAATAAAACACTGCTGACAGGTTCCTTGACTGACAAGACAGACTATTGAAAATGATAGCCGACCTACGATCAAACAACATGTCTTAAATAAACTAACAGTGTTGTCAGATATGCATGGCACTCCAAACAAAACACAGTAATCTCTTCATCTTGAGCTCAATTACAGAAACATTCCGCTCTAACTAATTCATGAGACGACAAGTTCAACATCAAGTTCGGCCACTTGAGATAAAAGAGAATGATTTGAGCCTGTTTTACTCGCGTTAAGTACAACCGAGGCCCGGTAGAAGCATGTGCTTTCAATTCAAACATAATGAAGTCATGCAGGGTCTTCGGAGGGTCTGTGAGGTCGAGGGATGCGTTGCAGTATTTCTGCTATTACAATGTCAAACTCATGAATAATGGAGGTTACAAATTAAAGCTAGAGTCTCACTCTCGTACAGCCTGGTGTGTAAATTATTCCTCGTACATGGATCACTTGTTCTGCCTTCTGTACTTATTTCTAAAGCTTGCACTGTACATTTGAACAACACACTCTTTTTTTCCCCTTTTCCATCACCAATGGCAACAAGGTAATAAATCCTTTGTTTCTTTATTTCCATAGCTATTTGGATTTTTGTTGGGCTGTCACTGACATTAGCCCCATTATCACTCCTGGGCATAGAGTCTAAGACTGCAACCAATGTCCACTGAACCTTTGCACCCTCTTCCCCCGATCCCTCTTTGCAGATTGCCTGTCAGAGAGTCTCACATAATATCTTCTGTCCTTTTGTTCACCTTGGTGTCCCTTCCTCCTCCTCCACACGCAGATGCAGACTGCTGAAATCAGACTAATCGTGTCTCTTTTTTTAAAACATTAAAATAAGAGCAAGGACGGTGCATTTCATCTTGCAGGAGATAGAGTGGTTGGTTAAGCCGTGGAGAGGGGATAGTGGTGGTGGTGTGTGTGAGGAGGGTCTTTCTGGTACGGGAGGCAGGGATATTTTCCAATTACTCAGCCCATCCTCCCTCCCATCTCGCAGGGCAGGGGAGGCAAAGTCGAGCTCGTTTATTAGTATTAGGGGCTTGTTTCCCCCCCCCCCTCCCCCTCTCTCTCCCCTGCAGCAACCGAGCACACAAGATCACCTTAATAGAATTTGTAAGCCTCCAAATGAAGTGGATGGTAAAAGACGAAATGACACGAGAACTGTTTTTTTTTCCTTTTGAGGTGGGGGTTCCTGTGGGGAGCAATGGATGAGCAGAGGTGGTAAAGTGACAGGAAAAGGGAGGTGAATACACTGTGGCTCTCTTTGATTCTCATTTCTCTCCTACTGCAACAATTTGCTGCCTTGCATTATTGGAGATGAGCCGTTTTACAGTCATTAATTTACTGGCCCACCTATTGGAGCAGTCCATTATGGAAGGAGCTGGCGTCATCACAATGGAAGCTCAGGGGTGACTGTGCTTTTACAGCGTCCTGCGTTTCATTAGGTGGCCATAAACACACAATGTAACATAAATAGGGAAACTGTAATAATCGGTGATAAAAACATTGGACCGTGCAATAACTGTGGTCCCACAAATATCGCAGACTAGCAGGGAGCCCCCGGGGATAAAACTTGTTTTGCTCATGTTTTATATTTTCATAATGGGGAGGCATTGTTCCCAAGGATTTGGACAGATTATGGGGATCAGAAGGATGATCTCTTTGAAGTATACTCTTCTTCTGAGGATCTTATTTGGTGCCAGAATGATACAGTATGTCATTTAAAGTAGCCTAAATGTAAAAAAAAAAAAAAAATGTAAATAGAAACAAAGTGAAAAGATGCTTATCAGACCAGTGCGGTAGTGAGCACAGTGGTGTGATCAACATCCATCGCCACATACTTACATATTTTTCACACTGAATAAATTAATGTTAGCTCAACAGGAAAATGCATCGATATACAATCTCAGCTACACATTTACTGTTAAGAAGAAACGGTCGATTCCCTAACAAAGCATTGTGCAATCTACAATAAAGTTGCGGTTCTTAAAGATAACTAAAGAGAGAACCAAAGCATACTTTGTGTATAATTTTCAGTGAGCATACCTGTTTCCACATGCAATGTTGTGATGGTCACAGCAAAACGAGAGCACATGTGGAATACAGTGGAACCATGATCCCGTTTTGCCTCTCTGTCCTTTGTGGCAACGGCGAACAACATGCACATCTCAAAAGTCCAAATGATGCAAAAGCATTTTTCGAGTTTTAAATAGACTACTGGAGTCATTATGATTATTCATTGTCAAATTTGAGTCATCAAAATGAACCAAAAAAAGATTTATTTATATACTCATACAACTAAAACCTCCACAATTAAAAACGGATTAGCAAAACTTTTATTACATGCCAAGCCATTTCTCTGCACTCGGATTCCCATGAGAGTGTGCAGAATGCATGCTGTTGGTGAACAACAAGAAGCTCCATCTGTACTGGCTCGGCCTGCCTCCGCCTCGATCTCCTCCATATGCCAGCTGCTGAAAATATCTCTTTCTCGACAGTCCTGGTTTGCTGCGTGCTGCAGTTTAGATGAGCAACTCTCAGGGTGCACTTTCTTTTTTTATTGAGATAAATATCAACTCTGTGATGTATTTACAACTCCAGCGCTGCAGGATGCCAATGGCTGTCAGCTGGAGGGAGACAGTGGAATTTGTGGTTGTCGGCATAACAAATTAATTTGAATCTAAATTGTAAAATGTCATTTGGCTAATATGAAGTGGCTGACCCCTATTCAACACAATTACATTTGGATTGTGTGGGATGGAGGTCAGATGAGGCTAAATGGTGCATGCCAACTGGAAGAGTAAGGCTTGATGGGGAGCTATCATTTTCCAAACATACTGTAGGCATGTTCTTAAGATAAAGAATGAATAGCAAAACGGTAAAGGACAAAGACAAAAGAAGGAATTGATTGCATGTTGCATGTTCCAGACTGATGCACTGTCATGCTACATAAAACTGTTACATCCAAAGCATGTGGTGTGGGAGAGTAGTCATGAATAGTTTAAGCTCAAGTAGCAACAAATATACATCAATCAGAGGAGCCTGTCATCAGATCAGATGGACTTCAATCTGACGGACGATCATGTTATCCTGTGAAGACCAAACCTGGCAAGGAAACACTTGCTTTCATCCATCACGGCAGAAAGCAGTTGTTTATCTGCAAGGTGAGGCACCTCAGAGTTACTCTGTAAGGGAGTCAAGTTTCTTCGACCTTGCTGTCTGTGTGAATGAACTGGTACACGGCTCACAGGTTTTGTTTTTGCCGGGTAGGTGGACATTGCAACGCTTGCACAGAACCAAGTGTGGAATTCTCAAATCAGATGAAAAATTACTCTCATGAGCATGGTGTCATCTGCTCAAAAGCACCACACGAGGTTAAAGTGGCTGACGATGCAGCTGCAGTCTCCTCAAGAGCCTTGACCCGTTTTTTTTTGTTTGTTTTTTTTCTCCATACAGCAAGTGCTTCAGTCGTGGTAGTGGCTTCAGCGTGAGAAAACAAGGCGCAGGGAAGTGACACCCACTCAAGCAAAACAAGAATCGGCACAAATCTGATTTCAAAGCAAGTGAAAAATACAGTTTTATTTCACGCAAATGTTTCTTTTGATAATATATTATTAACAGCTGTACGTGTAAAAGGACAACATCTCTAGGGCATGAATGCTTATCTGGCAGCATCTGTTTACATGCCCACTGCCGCTCGCAAAAGATCCAATTCATGCCGCACATGACATGAATTATTTAGAATCCAGTTCTGTGTGAATCCCTTCTTAACTTCAATCAGAAGAAGAAACCTTTCAACTCTTCTCATAAGTAAATTAAGAGTGGACATATTAGAATGATTGAGTCCACTATCACGAGATCACTTACCCATTATTCATTATCTTGAGATAGCAGACTGTTTTTATAAAATGCTGAATAAATACACATGTTGAGTGAACAACGCAAGCCTTCAGTATATGTACAAGATGTAGCAAAAAGGCACAGTGCACCTTCTGTCTGTAATATACCTTTATGAAAGCACACATCGTATTCATTGATCTTTGCTCTCTCCTTTGTCTGACATTGTCGTCCCCCACTTTTATTTCAGGCCAATAAACTCAGCTAAGGAGGACTGTGCTCCACGACACTGCAACAGGAAAACAGGACAATTACCTACTATTAGTTGTAATCATCACAAGGTACACATACAAGAACGCTGTGATCAAAGAAAATCTTTTTTTTTCTTGAGATGATAAATGAGTTAGTTCTTATTGCTCTTATGAAAAGTGTTTGACATCCCTTGACAATGCGCTAATTAATTCAGAAGGAAAAGAAACATACAGTACAACCATCAAAAACAACCAATTCACATTATTTTCTTTGCTTCAGTGGTGTATCATGTTGGCACATGTTTTTTCTCCTGTAATACACGTGTGTGTGTGCGCCTACATATTTCCACACGAAAACCTGCTCCGAAATACTTTTTAATAGTGATTCTAATGAATTCTATTAACATTTAGCACACGGTCTGGCTTTTTCTAATTTTCACAGGTCAAATGTTATTATTATGTGACATGGCAAAGTAAGGTCTATTAGGCAGCTGTGACTCCTTAAAAGTATATTGAGGGGTTGCCATGGCGATCTGCCTCAGATCTTATGTAAAGTATACATGTCTTTTTGCTCTTCATCTCCGAGCTCGCAGGTCATGATCACACACAGCTTGTAATTATAGGCAGGCCTCTCACAGGCCCAGAGGTAATGGGATACTTCTGAAGGCTTTGATGGGCCCGTATGGCATAATGAATACATTGAGAGCATTGATTGTAGCTTACTACATCTTGACACTTACATTAGAACACTATTTGAAAGGAGGGCTGGAAACAGCAGCGTGCTCTGAATGGCAGGCTACAAAACAAATTGATAGACTGCTTGTGACAGATGGAGAGCGAAGTGGTCCAAGCAGGCAAATAGAGGAGAAATACTGCAGGTTGTCTTTTGTCTGCCAGATTCAAGGTGCAGTTCAGGGCTTAAGCCGTGCACATCTCAGCCCTGAAGAGGATGAATAACCCTGTGTGACATTATCAATAAGCCATCCATCATTAACTATAGCTGAGGAATGATGTTGAGGATTATTCGCCTCCATCAAATCTCTTGCCTACAGTTCCAAATCCAGCTCTCTTACCTTTGTGACTGAATATCATCTAGGGGAATTGTATAATACCCTGCAGCCAGAGAGGCTGTTCTGTAGCCATTTGATATCCTGTAACACCATGTAAAAGTCCTTTTAACTGTGTGAAATCTCAATGGGTATGTCCACCCATATGTACAATAAGGAGGGCGAATCATTTGAGCTCAGCATTGAACAATGGATTGTTATGGAGTGTTAAAGACAAAGCTAGCGCCAGTTGCTTAACATATTAATGAGAACTATGCTTAAATACTGTGAGCATACCATTAGTCGCACACATTCTAATTCTCCCAACCACATTTATCGGAGCCAACGGAAATTTATATCCCGCTGTTCTTTTAATTGCTCTAGTTGAAGAGATGCCTCCGACTCACTTGTAAGGTCAGCAGCACAGCTGTTGCTGAGACTTTAAGTGATCACATTTCAAAGCCAAGCAGTCGTAAAAGTGAATAATTTTATCACTTACATAAAGAGGTTTATAATTAAAAAAAACATATTGCATATTATACAACCTATAAGTGTTACACAAATATGAGCAACAGTATTCTGTTTACAAAGCCAAACATTTGGCTTGATGGTTCCACTGAGTATGTGCAGAGAGGGGGAGAATTTTACACTGAGGTCACTGCATCCTGAAGAGAAACAAACGATACTAAAACAATCTGTGTATTCCATTCTCCGCTGGGCTCACAATAAATGTATGCAAAACCAGTCCTCCGAATGAAATGACACATAGACATGTGTTCGGATCTGACGCCCCCATCAGCAGGATGACATCATTTGTCACAATGAATCAGTTTTATGATGCGACAACGCTATGGTTAATGTTTAGTCAGATCATCAGTCCCTCGTGTCGACTAAAGGAGGACGTCAGGTGACGTTATTATAGATAATACGCCACAAGGGGAAGAGGCGGGTGGACGTATAGGTCAATAAAACCTCAGACTTTAACACGAGTCTGATGTTTTATTGACCTATTCTTCCACCCGCCTCTTCCCCTTGTGGCGTATTATCTATAATAACGTCAC
>CALSCE010000030.1:5337907-5419212 GCA_943593645.1 Bovichtus variegatus
TCCACCCGCCTCTTCCCCTTGTGGCGTATTATCTATAATAACGTCACCTGACGTCCTCCTTTAGTCGTCATAATAACTATGGCCGCTAGGAGGCGCTGTCACTTTAACGTAAACATACTGTATGTCGTTCTGGGGCACTGGCTGATGCTGTTTCGTAAAACAACGTTTCATGTTGTGAGTGTGGACATATTCTCCAAGAAATATTTGGTTTGTAACTAAGTTGTGGGCAGAAGGAAGTTAGCGCTCTGATTTCACTTTGAGAGTGTTGTGACCGTTTCACTTTCATGTTGTTTGAAAAGAGCTGCAATTTCTACACAGTGCATTGTAATATGGATGTGTGTAACTTAAATGAAAGCAAAAAAAATGAGCATAACGACTCACATTCCGCAACTGTCAAACATTTCATTGACACACGTGTCTGTTCCGATGTCAGGCAGCAGTAGGTTTGTCATTATAAATCAAAAGAACTAGGTCACACAACGCTAATTGAACCAACTCACATTTTTAGATAAAACAAGTTACTAGAAATATTTAATTTGGAGAGGTGCACTATGTATACTATGTCATATTCATGTATAGTGTATGTTTGTTATCTATGGTAATAAGAAACATAGAACCCCAAACAAAAGTGGCTCATTGCTACAAGTGTGTTTTTCTTTTAGTACTCTCACATGTAGACCATTTACTTAAATGTATTGTTTTTCAAATCAATTTGGATAAGCCCGATAATGGCTGTATAAAAATAGGTTAAATTCACTGCGTATGTGTTTTCCTACTGGTTGTTGTAGTCGACATAGCAACAGTCTTCATGATAGTTGATCATGAAGTAAAAGTATAAAACTGTACTGTACTGGCAATAGCTTTTTAAAACTTCCCTTGTAAATGTCTTTTGATAAAGGTGTCACTACTGTAAGTGAACTTTTTGATTTAGTGTGCACAACGCATTAACCTGTATATGTTTGTGTCTATGAATGCATCATGCAGTGTAATTCTTCCTCATAGATTTACATCATGCCACTTCAACTGAGAGTGTGCGAAAGCCTTTCTGTCTGAAGTATCTTATGATGTAAAAAAAATAAACAAGCGAGTGAAGAATAAGAGCAGAGAGCCAGAGGAAATTAGCAATAGAAGAGTTGTGGATGGACGGGGAAGAATGATCAACAAGGGAAAAGATCAGTGTTGGATTAAGATCAGAAGAAGATTACAGTGTGATTACCAAGACATCGGGCATTACTATTAACAGAGCCCTGACAAGGCAGGGCAATTGCCTGAGTAATCAGAGGATCTAGTTTTAATGTATAAGCTTAAGAAACCACTAATCAGTGAGATAAAAGAAGGGTGGTAGCTGGTAGACAAGTGTAATGAACTCTTTTCACTCTATCACATCGAGCGCTTACAGTGGCTTAAAATCATTTCACATCAACACTGGTACAGCCTGAAATATACATCCAGGCTCCCTCTATGTGCACATATACATTTTTTTACCCCCACCTTCATGTCCATACTGAAAAAATAAGCATAAGCTATTTCCCTTCCCGTTCTCAGCCCGTCCTATCTCAGATGACAAGATGTCAGTCATGTTTTATTCAGTTTCATCCGTGTCCTTGAGCAGAGCAGGAGCCTGTGCAGACAGAAACACAAGCGAGACGGCTTCATTTTGTTTAAGAAAGAGAGACAAAAAAGAACAAGATGAAATGTAGGTAGTTTTGGCTGGTATGCAGTGCTCATTCTTTTAGTCCTTGAGCAAGGATGCACTGGCATTGTTTAAATAAAGCATTCGCATAGACCTGCAAGTGATGAATTGCACTGTCAGTGTCTATGAAATGAGAATTGAAATCTTTCTCTGAAAAATAATATCTACTACTATGGCACAAAAGCATTAGGTCCTCCTGTGCTGAAATGTCTGATGCTGATTATAATCCTCTAAACACGGAGGATTTTAATGTCAGGTCGGACATCATCGAAAAATGACTTTACATGCTTTACCTCAAACTAAGTCTGCGCAAACATGGGTAATGCTGTTAAGGGTTCAGCTTCTGCACCTTGTTTGCATGCAGTGTGTGTGTGTGTGTGTGTGTGTGTGTGTGTGTGTGTGTTGTGTGTGTGTGTGTCCGAGTGAGTGTAAGGATTCAGGGAGAATGAGAGAATTGCAAGCTATCATAACCAAGCGGCTGTCAAATTACCCCTTCATTGCAATTACACTGTCACGCATTTCACCGCTTGTCTGTTAAGCAACAACCCGCTGTCTGCTGTCAAACCTTTGCCCACCGCCCTTGTGCGTGACAGCTATACTCCAATGAGCCAGGTGCGTGCACGTGTACTGTGTGTGTATGCTTAGCATGCAGCCATGCTAATGTAATGAGCTATGTCAGAGAAAGATAGCAGCAGAGAGAGAAAGGTGGGAGGAGTGACAGAGGAGGAAACAAAGCAGCAGGAAGGAGGCCAGGTTTCTCCGCATAACGAAGCTCATGCATATTGTTGGTAGATGTTGCATCACTTTGGAAGAGAAGAAGAAGAATAGCATCTTTAGAGATGTCAAAGCTGGAGCTTTGTTTGGGAGTTGAAGGCTTATAAAAAATATATTCGGCAAAGCACAATGGGGGAATTTCAACATAACACACAAGTAGAAACAGATTCTTTTAACGCACTTCACAGGGAACCATTTATTTGACAACTCAGTGTTGCATAGCATGTCATCGGGGCAGTCAAACATTTTCAGAAACACTACACAAGAACCACCACTGCGTGCGTCCCTGCCAAGCTAGCCATGTGTGTGCTTAGTGCCTGTCCTTTTTTTGCTGAGCTCATGCTCTGATTCATGTCAACAACCAGCTGCGAGCTGAATGAAAAGGTGGCTGTTGCCCTCGTCTTTTCCGAGTAGTGACCTCTTCTTTGATAGAGTGAAGCTGACAACACTTTTTGCCCCTCATCAAGGAAAAGAATGGAGAAGATGTTGACCCTGGAAACTGCGAGTGCTGCGAGAATGAAAGATAAACTAGAGATAAATGTCAGCGGTCATAGCATAGAAGACATAAACTAGATAAAAGATGAGATTAGCATACAGCTGAGCTACACACACACACACACACACACACACATATAATAACTCATTACATCGTTTAATCTCGAGTCATTCCATCTAGTTTCCTGCAGAGCAGCAAACCACAGGAAATTGTCGGCCTGTAACAGCACTTTTTTAACATAGAGTGATTACAGGAGACAGGAGAAGTGAGGTGCAGTAAATAACTGCATCATGAAGACAGTTAAACATTTTGCCACAGTGGATACTGTGGTCAGAATTGCAGGTATTGTGAGGCTTAAGGGCACAAAAATACATTTTCCTATGCGACCAAAAAGGGACAATGTTGATGTTTAGTAAGTAATGCTTAGCTGGTTCCCAATCTTAGCTTAACGTGTTAACATGCTAACATTGGCGAATAAGCACTTAACACAGCTGAGGCTGATGAGAATTTATTTGTTTTGCATGTATTCAGTCATAAACAAAAAAAGTACATTCACTCAAGTAATCTACTGTACTTATACTTTACTTGAGTATTTCCATTTTTTGCAACTTTATATTTCTTCTCCACTGCATCCCAGAGGTAAATGTTGTACTTTCTACTCCACTACATGTGTCTGACAGCTTTATTTTTCTACTTTAACTATATTTTACATACTTTTACTTCAGCAAGGTTTTGAAGGTATGTATGGTATGTAATGTATGGTATTATTACTTTATTTAGGTAGATCTGAATACTTCTTTCCAGCTTCTTTCATATTACTGGACAAATTCAAATGTTTATCTGATGATTCGCTAGATGATAAATTACAAGTTTACCAAAGTTATTAAAAATGTGTCGTGTGGGGACATGAAAGTTTGCACAGAGTTTCATGGCACCAATCCAATAGTTGCAGAGACGTTTTATTTAAAACCAAAAATTTCAGCCTGATGATAGTGCAAAAGGAAAAGAGATCACCAGAGTCACTACGATTCGTCCTCTGGGCACAGGTTTTCATGGCACTCCATCCAGTAGTTGAGATATTTCAGTCTGGACCAAAGTGGTGAACTGACCGACCAACAGACCCAGCCATCCCTAGAGCCACACTGCTAGCCGGTAACCATAGTGATGAGTGAGCAAGCACTATAATTTATACCCTCCAGCTCTTTACTTTACCACAAAGTACAAGGTAAAAAGGTAGAGGCCAACACCACAATAAAAACATTCACAGAAAACTGATTCTACTTCACTACTGAAAGAACAGAAACAACTAAAACGACAATCCCACCAGGAGCCTCTGGCCTCCTGATGTTCACTGCTGTCTATTGTTTAAGATGTTGTTATCCTGTTCATTCCACTTTCAAAAGCCAGAAGTTGATTCATCAAACAAACACAGCCAAATGTTACCTCATTTTTTCCTGAGGAGAAATGACTCATTATATCCCGTAGAGAATGACAACAGAAATCCCATTATGTTGACTCAAAGTCATGTTGAGCTAAACCATAACAGCGCACGTGTTGCCAAACTGTCCAGCCAGCAGACGTAGTTTTCCGTCGTTTTGCACACATCTACATTATTATTTACTCTGCTTGAATACAGAAAGCACCAAATAAACCCAGAAGCTTGGGTATCCCCTTGACGGCGTGTTTACCGGAATTAACACTTTGGAAAGTAATCGTCAATAAACATCTCATGTAAGCTTGTCAAGCTGGTATTTCCAGACTGATGCGTCTGTAAATGTGCCTGTGCATCTGCATGGATCAGTAGAGTTGCAGCGCATGAATAGCTTTGCATACATTTACTGTGACGAGATAGTAGTTCTGTGTAGCTGGGCCTGTATCCACATATCTCTCTCCCCCCCAAACACTCTTTGCCTCCACTTTTTGAAAGAAATCCCAAAAAAGAAAGTCCTTTGGGACGATTTCCAAAATACAATGGAACCTGCATCAGGACACAATCTAACTGCATCATATCAGAGGTTTTCGTCGGGAGCAAAATGCTGCAGACTAAAATCTTAATCTTGTTTTCCATTTCGGAACCAACAGTTCCCTCCGAGTGTTGTCGAGTTTTGCTTTTGGCTGTCTGTAGAACTTTCTCACTAGTTACCTCTCCCAGCAGAAATGTGCACAGAAGAGCGTACATAAAAGAAGCAACGCTATCTGTGTGATAAAGCACATATGATGCAATATGCCTGAAAGAAGCAACTGAATGGTGCAACAATGTGCTTGAATATAGCCCCTTAGGGTTTGCAGTATTTTAAAAAAATATTTTCTACATATAGTTTTTGATATAGCTTTATTGGTGCATTTAGCTAGTATATACTATTATCAATACATGTGTTTTCCAGGGCACTGTACAAGACACTTGAGTAAAATACCTGAGATACTGTCAGCTGACTTGAGCAGGGATTCTCTGTATGATTGTTTATGGGTCTGTATAAATGTCATTTTATATGGGATACATATCTTCGTAACTGCAACAATGAAGATAATCTGTAACCCAGAACACAGACATGCGAGCACTGAAATGACAGCTACATCCCTCGTCTATTCTTGAACTGTTTTATGAAAGATCAAATACTCAAGATTCTTAGCCTCATAACATTAGCACTACCGTTTTCAATTTTCAACTGAGCGAGTCACACTCTTGACGGCTGCTTTATGAGCCAATGTGAAGAATGTGAAATTGCCTTCATCGACTTGAAAGCTCCAAACCATTGATGTCACAAGTGTCTAACAGTTCGAAAGTTTTGTTGGCGAGATTCACCGAACACACTGGGTTAGGTGACAGAGGGTAAAGTAATTAAAGAAGTAGTTTTACATTTTGGGAAATAAGCATATTTGCATTCTTGTCAAGAGTTGGCCAACGATTCTCAAGACTGTAGTATATTTCTAAAGCTACCACCAGCAGCAAGTTAGCTTAGCTTAGGATAAAGACTGGAAACCGGAGGTAGCAGCTAGCCTGGCTCTGTCCCAAGGTAACAAAACCAGCCTACCAGGTACCAGCACCTTTAGAGCTCACTAATTACATGTACGACAATGCGCCAGACCAAGAAATAGTTAGAGCCAGGCCATTTCCCCACTTTTTCCAGTCCAAGCTAACTGGCTGCTAGCAGTAGCTTCACATACAGTATAGTGTACAGATTTCAGAGTGGTATCAATCTACCCATTTAACTCTTGGCAAGAAAGTGCATAAGTGTATTTCCAAAATATGAAACTCTAACAGCAGGTACAAATAGTTACGGTCAGGATTTGGTCAAATCCTTGACAGACATATTTATGTATTTTTCTTCTACTTGCTTGCTTCCTGGGGTGGCTTTTTGTGAAGAAGGGAATAAGATGTGCAGGGGGGAGAAGATGTAATGACGAGTAAATTGGCTGGTGCCGGTTTGGAAGAGAGCTCCTGGTTTAAGCTCTCCTAGTTTGATTCTTTATTCATTGATTTTGAGGTTTCACCTCCTATTGTTTTCGAATCACATCTTCAGAGTATTAAAAAGCAAGCTTCCACCAAAAACAGAAAGGTAAAAGCAAAAAGAGGGCAAGCAAGGCAAACAGCAGAAAGACAAAAGCCTGGTTTCTCAGATAAGACAATGTTTGAAAGTTTCGCTCTGCCCGCACAGAAGATGCTTCGTGGCCAATCACAGGGATTACAGAGTTCTGGGATTGTCAGACCCTGAATCCACTTTTGAATGATGTTACTCTTTTAATCAACGTTGTTACAATTTAACAAATGCATGACTTAAAATGTGACAGTGTTGATAGTATCTTTAGTGCTTTAAGAGTAAAACCTGCAGAATAGTACTAAGCATGACTTTAGTGTTTTTATGACTTTCGTGAAATGTATTAGTTTTCCCTACAATAGCCTAATGCTTCTGTATTATCTGCCATTGTTTCACATAAAAAATTAAACTGATTTTGAACTGCAGCTGTTTGAGACCAGTATTCTTTCAAGGTCTGACATGATTAAATTGTTTTTGATTCAACACCTTATTCAGTAATAACGTTTCCTCATTCACGACAAAACATTAAAGGGGAACTCCATTGATTTCACACTTCAAAGTCTTTTAACAGGTCTTGGGGAGCAGTACTGCATATATGAAAACAGTTGTACAAAGCCTTTTGTGGCTCCAGACGGTGCTGTAAGAAGTGTGATAAATTGTCTCAAAAAAAAAAAAAGGTGGTGTCTGAAGACTATACGCTTGAAAAGGAAAATAATCTGGGGTTGTGGAGTAAGAAAGAAGTGAGTTTAACAGACCTCTGTAGCTCGCTCCTCATCTCTGCTCGAGGCGAGCAGCTCTAGGCTACATTAGCTGCTACTAGCAAACCACACCCAAATCTCTGACCAACCTGTTGGTGGTAGAGTTGCATTGTGGGTAATGTAGGTGGCAGGTTTTGACAAGAAAGAATGTGCGGAATGAAAAATACAATATATTTTAGTTCTGCAGCATCGTGCTATTAAGCATAGACCTTAAAAAAATGCATCACCTCTATGTCATACAGTGCGTCTATATAATGTATATTTAATCTTTATTATCTTACGTTGAGTTAGTGGATATTATTAATTTTGAATATAAGAGAACATACACATGACATTGATCTAGAAACCTCAGCCTCAGCTGGGAAGACTTTGAAAATCATACTGTTTGGCTTTTCAGAATTTTCAGTGTGATGAGAAGATTTTGAACGCTATTGTGTAATTTGTCTATATTTATTGCCTCACAGTCATGTACAGTAATTGAGTAGTAGTCCTCTAAGGCTTCTCAAGGAGAAGTCTAGACCACTAATCCAATCAATTAGTAAGCTTTGTGTAAATCATTTGTGTAGTGCAGTATGTATTCAATAGGGCAAAGCACCTGTGCTGCCTGGCCTAAACAGCAGCAGTCTGGAGAGCAAAATGCTCCATTGAGGCTATTCAATTCACACAGAGGTAATGAACCTAAAAACTGATCCAATTCCACTAATGGCTTTGACTGACCCTGGGCATAATGTGTTGTTGCTTGTTTAATGGCATATTCCAAACCTTGCATTGGGATTTGATTTTCAGATCAGGTCCTGAGTGAATCATTAGGGATGATAGGGACACAGAGGAGGAGGAGGAGGAGGAGGAGGAGGAGGAGGAGGCTCTAAAAGCTAAAAGACCCGAGGCAGACGGCTATCCGTCTTCCATCGCAAGCTCATGCATACTAAACATCTGCACAGCTCTAGGTGAAGCATCTGAAGCATATGGCTCTGACAACATCACCCTGCTAATATTAAGCTGCAGTGTTACTGCCGGGCAAGCTGATCTCAATCAAAAAGCTACTGACTTTGAGGACAGGACGCTGGTGGGATGATGACAGGGATGATAATGACACTGAAAAGTACATAAAAGTGTCCGTTAAGAGGAGGATGAATACCAGGATGCACAGCATAAGGGGTTTTAGGGAGTCTTGTGTCTGGATGGTGTCCTGAACTTTACAATTTTCAATTGAAACCTCCTCTTCATTAAAACTCTGTGTAACATATTCTGGATTTTTTTTAGAGGATCTTTGCGGGATCTTCTTCAGGTCCAATAGAAAAGGAAGATTATGTGGTTTATTCATGTTCCTTCACTTGTTCTAACAGCAAACATAATTATTTTTGTTTAACAATGCTGTAAAAACACACACCTCCCTGAGATCAGAATAAGGATGGGGAATATTATTGATTCGTTGTTGCTTATGGGAACAATTCATGAATTATTGATAAGTCTCGTGGTTATTTGCATTTTGGTTGTCGTTTATAATAAGACGCTTGGGCTTTTG
This sequence comes from Bovichtus variegatus, assembly GCA_943593645.1. Lineage (NCBI taxonomy): Eukaryota > Metazoa > Chordata > Actinopteri > Perciformes > Bovichtidae > Bovichtus > Bovichtus variegatus. The sequence continues at coordinate 5,346,690 of CALSCE010000030.1, forward strand.
TTCTGGTAGATAAATGATGTGTCAATCTTTTCTTTTGGCATCTGAGCAATTTTGTTTCATTTTATTAACTTCATAGCTGCTGTATTGACACAGGACATTTTGGGAGTGCATTAGAGAGCCGCAATGTACCTGAAGAAAAAGAGCGAAAAGAGCGAAAAGGCAAGGGAAAAATAACCCAAAGCAAAGTAGATGAAAATAAATCACCAGTACACCGCCCGAGGCTAAGATCATAACCATGCCCTGTTTAAATGTGCAAAGATGAATAGTTAGCTTTTGCTCACATGGCTCACGCCTCAGGGAACTATTTGCAGAAGAATCTCTCACCACTTTCCCAGGTTATCTCCTAGAGCATCAACACAGCGCCTCACTCCTAATTTATTCACATTTCAGGCACCTATCTCTGGGGGGAGATGATGGGGCCTGTGTACCCACCTGCCTACCTCCCCAGAAACACATTAAAGAGCTCAGAGTTTAAATCTTCTTCCAGGAGATCATTCAGAGCTCCATGTCGACGCCCGTGAAGCCTCACACGGATCCTGGTGCCGCCAGGCTTCCCCCACAATACAGCACTGAGCCTGACGAAAAGCTCAGAGAAAATGAGAGACTGAGACAGAGAGAAAGATAAACATGCTGCTGTCAATGTATATAAATCCTTCTCACTGGATGAAAGAGGATGCAAAGAGCCCATTTGCCTTCTTTAACCTGCATCTTGAAGTTGAAAGTTATGTGCTTGTATGATCTCGGGGACATGCTGGGAGATAATGCATGCATAATGCAATGTAGTGTGTCGGTGTTACAGTTGCCATGCATTTAAAGTGAGAACTAGACTAGATGATAGGTTTGGGTGTGAGACTGTGCAATCCTCTAAAGCCTATTACCAACAGAAAACAGTAATCATAATGTAAAGGCAGAGCATCAATTGGTGTTTATCTATAATCTTGATTTATCCAAAAAAAAAGCCATTAAACTTCTATGCTAACCGGCTTGAAATAACATCTATTGTTACAGCAATGCAGTGCCAAAACATGCTCTGACACTTGGTTTTAACAGTGTATAATGATCTTTAGTGTTTGAAAGCAAAACACTGTTTATGAACCATAAATGCCACAGTTACAACCCAGCCTAATAGCTAAGCAGATGATTTGCAATAAAGGCTTTAAAGCACTCTGGATTGAATTACAATTGTGAGGGATCTGCATTCACAGCAGAAATAAGAGCCTCCTGCATTGCTTGCATATTATATTTCAGGGTCTGTAATGTACTGGAAAAGTGTGCAAATGAGCTTCCACCATCACAGTGTATCTCTGGCTACCAGATAACACAGAGCCGTTAGTGTTTAATGCACTAACAAGAACACATGTCAAGGGATTTTAAAAAGCCCCGAGAGTGAGTTAAAAAAAGTCTTATCAATGTCATCTTCTTCTTTTCCTAATAAGTGTTCAGTCTTTGCCTAAGGAGCTTTCACTCTCCTTCAGAAATGGAGTATAGGAGTCGATCAGTTCATTAACACAGGCGTTGCCGTGCATGTTCAGAAATGAGATGTACGCCATGCTGTTACTCTGCCCTCCGGACAGCCTTAGAGCTTCTCGTGGGTGTTGTTTTCTTGTTTTTTTTCTGCTGGTGTATCTGCGCTGTGCCTGTACTGAGTATTTGGGCGCTGTCAGTAAGTCAGTGAAATGTCAGAATGATTTGTTATAAAAAGCTGCCAGTAATACTCTGAGTAATACTCTACTCTGGGCTGGTGGAGTCTGTCGCGGATGATCTCTAAAGAATAGAGACAGTCTGCTAAAAGCCAGACAGGCTTTGCCAGGCTGATGAAGAATGTACCGCATGAGTGAGACAGACAGGTCTCCTCAAATTACCATGAAACAGCTGTAAATGTACTTTGGCGATCACTAAGGGTAAATCATTCTGTAGGGTGCGATCAGAAAGACAGTATTTATGTCAGGCTTTGTGATGGCCGAGGGCTTGAGGCGATGCACTCGAAGTCCAATGGGGTCTTTCCACGCAGGTTCAAATCCTGCTCACAGCAATCAAAGTCTAAATCCAACATCAGTAAATTGACTTTGATTAAATTGACCTCTTATGGGCCTACAATAATAACTTGAAAAAATAACTTGAGGGTCTCCTGTTCAAATCCCCGAACGGTTCAAATACAGAGTGTAGACTGGTACCTGGAGAGGTGCCCTTGAGCAAGACACGGACCCCCACACTGCTCCCTCGGCGCTGTATAGTAGCTGCCCACTGCTCCAAGGACTAGGATGGGTGAAATTCCGAGTTTAAATTTCACTGTGTGCCGTGTACGTGCGTGACTATAAAAAAAAGTTGATTGGAATCGAATCCTCCATTTAGTGGTCAGAAAATACTGTTGTCTACTGCAGTTAAAGTATGAATGCCTTTATCCACTTTAGAAACCCTATAGCAGAAGCCATTCATCAGGGAATCTTAACACTTAACATTAAAACTCCTGAGACCCTGTGGATCTGAATTATAGCGCCATTCACTTTGGTGAGCTTTTACTGTCAATTATTAACTCTGGCCAGTATTGAAGTAGCAGCGAGCAGAGGTAAGAGATGAAAAGACTGTTCCTCTTTTCTTCCCTCACCCCATCCTCTTACAACCACCCCCCCCCCCCCCCTCGTCCCCTCATCCTCACCCACTCCGTTCCTCTTTAGGGCTTCTCTTAGAAACATGGCTGGGAGAAAGGAAAGCACAATAGGTGTGCTATCAAGTGACAGGTGCCCTTGTTGTGCCTTTAGCTCACACTGTGAACAAGCCCTCGGCCGTCACCCTCATAAAACATGAAAGGACTTGACATGTGTCCAGAATTCTTCAACAGACTTACAGGCACGCGGTCGCAGCCTGAAGCAGACAAGGACACATGCACGTACAACCTCATGTAGACAGATTACACATGCACAAACAAGCTTTCTCTTCATGTTACGAGCCACACGCCTGAAGAAAGTGAACACCATGAGCTCACATTAGGAGATTGGCATATTAAATGTATTGCTGGGGTTTTGTTATACTGCGTAATGTGAAAGGAGAAAGAAAGCACGGTTATTCTTGTGCAGCCTCTCTGCCAGCGAGGAGAATCGATGAGCTGCTACAGATTTAATTGCACGACAGACAGCTTTGCTTCTTCACAGTATGAATGGTATGTCAGTGGAAATCAATGGGGAATTTGGTGTCACAATTCTGCTATCAAGTGGTGATTGTGCTTGTCTGATAACTGTTTGGCAGCTCAATGGCAGGCTGGTTCAATTATTACATTTACTGCTATTGATGTCGCATTAGCTTTCGTCGCTCCGTGGTTTGCATAAGCAGCTATTATGCAAACCATTCACTACATCAGCAGCTGTGTGTCTGATATATATTGAGCTACATCGAATTTAACAAAGTTGACAGAAGGCTAAATCAAATTGAGTTTTGCTCATGGGTCCTTGAAGACGTGTGAGATATGCTGGCAGACGAGGTTGGTAAACTGGATTAATTCTGAATTGTCCTTCTGTCACTACACTGTCAGTTCCCCTTTTAAATTATTCACTCTTGCTTTTTGCCCTCCATCTGCCACATATTGCTGTGTAAACTCTCCCTGACCTTTCGCAATCCCCTGCGCATTCATTCATGAAATGCATTATTTATACTACCACTGCCACATCAAAGTTATTGTTTACATTAGGCTGTAAAATCATGTAGCCTGCCGAGCTGGAGCTAAAGGTTCATGTGTTGTCCTACAGCTCATGCAATAATATCATATGGAGGGGAAGAAAACAAATGTTGTGTGAATACCACTCAGATACAACAACAGTACATCTACATGGTCCCAGTGCTGGAGGGATTCCACCTCCCGCTTTCAGACGTCCACTAAATGAATAGGATTCACACACTCTCTGTGAAAACAACGGCTGTTTCGTTCATATGTCAAATGCTTTGTGAAATCTGTAAATACTAAAAAGGTGTCATGTAGATAATCCTCTTACTCCACACTGAGGGAGGTTTTGCACTCATACTGAATGGACATTTTTCACCCACTTAATTCCTGGTGCTTACGTTTGACAGACACAATCCTGCTGGATCATAGTGGTGGCAATCTAATCAAGTCTCGAGGAACTTCAGACGGCAATCGCAGAGTTTTCAGCCTCATTGCTTTAAGAAAGTTGCCTTCAATATTTGTCTGATATGCATTCTTGATACAGCTAATAAGTAAGATAGAAAGCTGTTCAGAGGGTTCAACATGTTCCAATACTACATAGAAAAAAATTCTAAATCAAAAACAGTAAAGTAGAAAAACCAAATTAGAACTTAAATGCAACCTTACAGTAAGAATGAACTGACCTTATGTCCAGACAGAATGAACATTTTACTTTTTTTTTTTTTAAAGTCAATGGAAGTAGCTACAGATTAAGATGCAGCAACGCAATTTGAAAAAGTTGCAACTTGAGCAAAATGTTCCGCCTGATCTGAACACAACTGCATAGGGAGACACACATGCATCCATTTCTGGATAGCTTGCGGCTAATGTCGTTATTTCGGGGGAATCAAGATGGGTTAGGGTTACATACGGTCTAGGCATCAGACCTTTAACCAATTCAAGAAAAGACAAAAAAGGCTTTCTCAGCAGAAATCAAGACCACGTGAAGGTCTCGATTATTATACAAATAGTGCTTGACAAGAGCTTTTATCTTGGATTAGAAAATAAGATTTTTTCATTCTAAAATATATCTTGACTAGAATTAGAAATGCCCTTTTTGCAGTGAGGATTATAAAATTACAGCTACAAACAGTGCACAAAGTGATGAGATTTCAGAAAAAGCTTGAACATATTTAAGTACTTTGAATGCAGCGTAGCTCAAGGGAACTTGGGAAATCAATGAGCCACAGGGGAGTGTGGGGCGCCCCGTATGTGTACAGCTTTCTGGCCTTAAAGGCAAGATTTAAAGGTTGTTTCACATGAACAATATCCCATATCAACCCCCCACCTCTGCAGGAATCAGTTTTATTCATAACCATTTGTTTGTTTCACAGTGGGAGCACAGATATTGGCCAGTTGTCAAATGTAATACTGTGAACACAACAATGAGGAGTGTTGCATTGTGTCGTAACAGAAGATTATAATGTGAATGTTCAAAAACATTACTTCAGAAGTGGAGTGAAATAATAGTTAACTGAGAGATTTACCAACATTCAGTAACATTTCTTTACTATATATATATATATATATATATATGATACACACAGCACATGTACATACATTAACAGCTAAGCACACTCAGTTTGATAGCATCTGCTTCCATTTCCTGTTTGTGTCTAATACTGCTTGATGATTCAGAAAATCAGGTACCGGAGGGCTCAGTGCTGCAGTCAGCAGCAACCAGGCGAAGCGTAATGCACAGCGCCTAAAGGTACAGTACACCATTATAACAACCCGTCATTTCAACATGCAACCCATAAGGTACTGTATAGATGAAAGCAGTGCAGTTTTTTTATTTTAATATAAAAGCTTTTTTTGGACCAAAGCTGGAAGGAAGACACACAATTAGGTCGCTAATTAATATGTGATGAGTCTCCTAATGATGAACATACCCTATGCCTATTAAACCGACAAGACTTAATTAGATTTCATAAATTCTTCACAATCCACAGATGCTAGATATTCATATATTATCCTAATCTTGTTCAGTATGCGTGTGTGTGTTCAGCAACTGGTAACTATGACATGAAGGAAGGTTTGGTGAATCGAACCAATCATTATGAAGCAAACCAAAGCACAAGAGCTTTGTAGCACATCATGCTGGATGTGGAAGGGGGGTTCTGTTTCTGCTTTATTAGACAGAACAGTCTTTTATAGCCTGTGATGCTGATGAATGCCTGTTTTCACAATTTCCTTCTCCTCATAATTTCAAGATGTTGCAACGACAACAGGAATCTGGGATCCAATGTTTGTCCATCTAAGTGGTTTTGACAAGTGAATCAGGCAGAAACCCAATACAGATGAGCCCAGCACTGACCCCACCCAGACAACTACTGCTGGCTTGCACAGCTCTTCAAACTCTCGAATATCTGCTGGCACAAAGAGCTCTGCTCATGTTTGATTTTGACCAACATTTTATTATATAGGTAGGTTTAATACTGTCAAAATGGGACTTTTACCATCCAGATACAATCCATTCTATACAAATCTTGCCTATATGAGCTTAAGATAAACATAATACATAACTAAAAAATAAATGGCAATGAGACAGTTAGGATTTATTTACCATCACTCAGTGCGAAGTTGTCATGTAACAACTTAGCACTGAGTTACACGTCCTCCTGTCTGAGCCGCCTGATTTGCACGTCCATACCACACAGAACAAACAGCATCGCTCTCATCCCATTTCCTGCATAGCGGCTATAATGAATCTTTTATGATTTCATAATAGATCCAATTATTCCACCCCTGTTAAAATCACAGTGCACCACCTGGAACCACTTTGGCTTCCCTCTCTTCTAATTTCCCTGCCTCATTTGCTTGCATATTCTCGCCATATACTGTATGTAAAAAAAATGAAAATAACCAATCTTACAAAGCCAATAGAGGAGGCAAGAATATTTAAGGCTTCTTCGTCAGAAGATAGGGCTGATCCTGCCCAAACACTTGTAACACTTGGGAATGCTCTTTACTATAATAATGGCTGCTAATTCAGCCCAGGCTGTATTGCTACATTTGATCAGATAGTCACCAGTCGCATTTTCTTGTGCCATGTCTGTGTTTATTGAGAGAATGGCAGAGCAATGCACTCTGAAACGAGAAGCCTTTGCAGAGCAAAGCTGAAAAGATTTAGGGACGAGAGAGGCGTAGCTGCTACAGCAGGCCCACATTTGGTAATGGCTTCTTCATAAATGAACTGACGGATTAAACCTGTCTGTCTGGGCAGTTGCTTCACGATAAAACACATACAGCAGGAGGAGGAGGTATGACAATAGAGACTTTACAATGCCATTCTGCCTGCTGCACAACAGCTTTGTTGAATGTTCAGTCGGATTTATTCTGACAAATACAAATTGCTTTTCATGTTGCATTTCTCTGTGCCGTTTCTGCTTGTATGATGGTTTCTCACCAACTGCAGTTACATCATGTGATCAGTACGTAGCCGCTGTTTACTCTGACAATTCAGCATCAAAGGATTATACGAGGGAGTGGTTAACAGTAGACCTCCTTTTAAAAAAACAAAAAAAAACACCCAATGGCTATTGACCTTATTCCCACTGTTTCTTAGTAATACCAGACTAGATTAGACAGTATAAAATATGGACATCGTCTCTGTTACATCACTCAGAGCTTTCAGAACAGCCATTTTGAAGCTCAAAGTGTGCAGCTCCCCGGTGTCGCCATCTTGGCAGTGACGCCACCGACTAATCTAAAAATGGGCATCATCGGTGGAGTTGAGGCGGGTCCAGGTGAGGCAGCAGAGCCGACAGCAAGCGGTGAGCGACCTGAGACGGCACTTGCCTTGCAGAGTTTTATCCATCTGGCCCCAGATGTACAATCACACAACACGACATTTTCCCACTTCTGGTGTAGACAGGAAATTAAAAGACAAAACAATGGATCAAAGCAATTCATTTAAAATGATCATTTTCTAGGGGCCTTTTTCTCACCAAATCCAAGCAGGCTGTTTAGTGCTGTTTCACATAGCCAGTAGCTGTGTGCCGGTGTTTGCTCTTGACTTTGAAAGCTGATTGTTTGGCATAAATAAGAGGGTGTTCTTAAGTAAATCTTGAGAAATGGTATAAATAGCATTTTTACTGTGTGTACTTCACACAAAGCACGCCGTCAGGGGGCTGTCTATGGTGACAATGCTACACTGTGCTACACGATAATGTTGTCATATTGTGTTCAAATGCAATCTTGTAAAATGTAGTTTTTGGCAACAAACTTGAATGAATACAGTAGTTTGAAGGAGATTTTTTTTTATCAACAACATAAAATAGATATTACAGAGGGAATTTTCAGTTTTATCTGAATTACGCGTTTAACTTTCTAACACTACCTCTAAGCAGCCTATTAACATAAATAAAAATACTAATGGCAAGATTTTTTTGGAATCAAAGCAAATATTTAAAAACAATCATTTATTCCCTTATCATTTGAATTGTGTGTTTTTATTCAAATAACCACTATAAATGACAATAACAAAGTAATAGGACAACAATTACAATTTTTGACGGTTAACACTGACTTAAATTGAAATTAACACTGAAATTATTTTTCTGAACGATGATGAAAAAAGTTAATCTGGAGCCTTGGATGAGTGGCCCAATTCGGAAAATGTTGTCCCCCTATCCATAATTCCCAATTCCCTGCTTTATACAACTAAAATCAGGAGATACATGTATTGAGAAATGCTATATTCTAGAACCTACAGCAAACCAAATCTGACTTTAGCTTGAAATACGTTAGCTGAAAAGGTTACCTTGAACTAGAAAATGGTGTGTGCATGGTTACTTATGCTTTTTGTGAGGAGCAAAACAGTATTCACGTATATTCACGTTCACAGTATTAATCATGTCCACAAAATGTAATCTGTGCTTCAAGTTGATGCTCATTTCACAGTATTTTGTGAGGCATTTTGCTTTGCACTGAAGCAATCACACACTCCACTACTCCATTCAGCAGTGGACTGTCTGCATACTTATACTGGAAGATGTATTGTTGGTATTATATTTAACACAGTGAGAGTGGGAGTAAGCATACGGACCTAGTTTAGTAATATCTAACCACAGTGCCAATAAGGCCCTCCAGCTGTTCATAGCTGTTGCTGAATTTGAAAAACAGCACCAATGCGCCGTAGTCCAATTCTATGTGCTTTACATTTTGTTCATTATTCTGCAGGACTGTTGCGGTCCACATAATAAAACATTTTCAACCTAGATATTAACCATTAATCAAAATGTTGTCTTAACCCGCAGGTGTTGCACGAAAACCACAATATTTAGCAGTTTCTTTCAAATATTCCAAAGCTACCCCAAGCGATTTGTAACTAACAATTGCAGGAGGATTGTGTTTGGCGAGTCACTTTATAATTGGGAGAATGAACTTGTGCTGGTGCTTGCTCGCCCCTTGGGCAATTTACCTTTGCATAGTAAATTTAGAAACGCTAGCTCCCTTGTTCAATTTTCTTTACAAGAGATAGCTTCTCTTCTCTCTCCAAGGAGTCCCACCAAGGCTGTCCACAGGTACTCAGTCATGCGCTGCAAGGAGATGCACTTTGTTTTCTTAAGCTCTCGGTCCTCAGTCACACAGCTAAGGTAGATCATTGTTTCGCGCAAAAATTCCGGAAGGATAAGTAATGCTTGGACAGCTAGCTGAAGTGACCACAGTAAGATGGATTGAAAGAGGATAAAGTCCCGAGTGAAACGGGCTTCTGTTGAGCTGCTCATTCTTATATCACAAACCTAATGCCTGTAAATATCCAATTAGAGATTACATCGAATGTCTCAAGGGAATATTTTCTTTCAATCTCTACTCTCCCTCTCTCACTTGAGCAATATAAATCAAACATACTGCATATAATCATATTGGATCTACCTTCTTCCATAATAAGGCTATTATCAGGAGGGGCATTTATCTGCACATTAAATAGGCCTTCAGAGGCTGCACAGTGTATACACGTTTCTTACTGTAGCTACACCATCAAGTGTCTACTAGTTTTTGCGTACCTGAGGGCTGATTTGTCCGTGTGACTGATTCAGTCTCGGCCTGAGAGCAGGGGGGGGGTTGGGGGTGCCGCTGGGAGTCGTTTGTCACTGTGTCTGCGGGGCAGATTACCTGTCAGATTAGAAAACGCCCGTGTCAGCCGCTCAGACAGGTGGCCGGCCCAGATACATCAGGATGGCACTCAGCTCAAACACAGCATACACACACACTTATAGCTTGAAACACACTCACACAGACATGTGGAAGTGGCTTCATAAGAAGGGACATGCTGCCAAATGGGTCTGCAGGATAAAGAGTATCTTGTCGTTACAGGCAAACCACATGTACACTCAGCACTAAACATGTAGCCATTATTCACTCATATGGTCGTTATGGTAATTACACTCAGCTGCTTTTAATATAACAGCAGATTATGGGAGATCAAATAAACCAACAGCACATGCGGTGTAGACATGAGATCAATACAGAAAGGTTTTATATTCTGATTCTTTTTGGGAAGACGCAAAACTAATTCTGTTTGAAATAGCAGAACTGAGTTAATATACAAGCAATCGATCTATCTTTTTCTCCATCTCTCTGCCTCTTTCAGTCTTTCTTCTTCCTTTTTCACTACCGAAGCTTTCTGAATGTCCAATCAACGAATATCCTCCATTCATTGTTCTGTTATGAAATAAAAATTGCTGTGTCAGAATTCAACGGATGGCAATAAATTAGAGGTCAATAATGTAACTGATCAATTCAAAACAATGCTCTGACTTTATTTCTGAGGATTCCCCTCAGTCACACACCATCAGTCAGCCTCTGGGAAGATTCAAATGTACCTACTGCTTTATTTTCTTTCATTGTCATGTCAACTTACTGTCTTCAGAGGGAGAGTTTGATACATAAAGAGTTCTTCTACATAGAAAAACTTTCTCCCTTTCTCTCTCATTTGTAGCCACACTACTCACATGGCTGTGTCTGTGTGTCTGTCCTCACAGAGCTGCTAGCGTGCCTGTGGACTCTTAGTGTCCTTCCCCTCCCTTCTAAATGAACACTTTTATACATCATATAACTGATACATATGTTGATGTAACCCACTCTTAGGGTTGCCCGTCGCGTCTACAGATTTATCAGGACCAACTGTAAAAGAATATTTTGAGTCAACACATCTCGATTCTCACTGAGCAACGAGGAACTTTTAAGGATTCAGATTACCTTCCAAAAGGATCAGCTGTCTAATGTGAAGTCCTCTTAATATTTAATAGTCGAGCTGGAAAAATAGTGCAGTCTGTGTTACACTATCTGCAGGCCATTGAGGGCAACGACTGGTTTTCCTTTCTGCTTCTGATCTAAAAATGAATAGTCAATGTGGCCATCTGAGCCAATTGAAACCTTTTCTCATTAATGTAGTCCACGGTCATGCAGCAGGCGTTTTAACAAAAGTAAATCAAATGTAAATTCTGTCGCTTTGTGTGGACTTCCGTAGTCATTACTCTACTTTTGCATCGCTTTGCTCTGTGGACAGCTGTGAGACACAGAGAAACAGCCTGTGTTTCACCTCCTCCTGTTGAAACCAACACCTGGGAGCTCTCTGTGGAGGATTAATGAAGTCCTTCATGCTCTGACTCAACCAGATGATCGGAGGCTGGGCTCATGGAGCCTCAAAGAGAAAACTGCGTCCACAGGAGAGAAGGTTCAAACAGGTCTGTGACTCAGTCATCACAGACAGGGCGGCCACAGGTGAGAAAAAGAAAAGATCCATGGGTACGTATGTATTTGTAAATCTGACAATAGAATACATATGCATATTTCAATCCATGTGCGTACACACAGTTGTTGCCGTGAATCTACAAAGAGTTCTATCATCTGGACCCAGGCATTGACTCAACAGTACTTGGACACTTGGACTTTTCTTGACTACAGCCCTGTATTCACCCATGCAAACATACCTGATGTTATATATCAGATATCTTTTCAGGATTTACAATAAAGAAATGGGGTAGTTTTGCATTTTTACACAGAGTTCTGGTGTACAACCGCAATATAATTGACCCTTAGACCTGTTTGGCCTACTAGTCTGTTTTTAGTGACACCTTAGACAATGATGGTGCCATATTAATAGATATAATTTTGGTGAATTTAATAAAAATTATATTTTTTTATGAATATTGGACTTGTTTTTTTTAAGTCACTTTAAATATTTAAAGATCTACGCTGATGTTCTTCCCTATCCTTGCATTAATTAGCTCCCTATCTGGGACTGATGCCCAGATATTCTTAATATAATCTAATGTGACACACACAGTAGGTATTTTACCAGCAGATTTGGATATCCAGTAGTAAATCATAGATTTCTATTCAATAGTGAACTCACTGAACCCACAAAAAGCATCTTTTGACATTTGTAATGCATGCTGTGTCTCATTACCACAGATCTGGTTGAGGTTAAAGTGGGACAAGTGTGAGTTCCTGTTGACAAAGGACGCCATCTGTTTGAGCTGCTTCTTTGTCTCTGCTTTTGGAAGCCAACAACGGCACTGGTTCATAATCTCTCACATAAACACAGGATGAGTTTTATAACCCACAACAAAAGACAACAACAGTGGGATTTAATTATGTTATGCCACAGATATTTCTCTGTGATGTATCTAAATGCTACAGCAAACTTCCACGGCATCGTTTCCACCGTCGCTCTGCCAAGGGATGAATAAATAGCTTTCTTTGCTTTTTTTCCACCTTAAGATCTACTCTCATTACCTTTGGGATTGCCCATGTCTCACACTTAGTTTCTCTCTCTCTCCGTTCTCTGCTCTAGAAATTCAGCCGATGCTTACATTATTTTTCCGAGTGGCTCATTCAAGTGCAGCTCGGATCATTTTCCTCTTGGAGGTTTGGATAGAGGCAATGTGAAGTAGAAACTAGCGGCGTGGAGTGGATACCTGCTTACAATGGCTAATTGCCATTGAACTAACAGTCAGTAATTAATTGGTCTCTTCCACCCTCTGGGGGTTAGGGGATGTGATGGGTGGTCTGATACGTTGTTGTGGCTACCTGCACCTCTGTCATCAATATTACACCACATCTAGGCAGCACATAATCTCCCCCAATGACTGGTTCATTAGCTCCTATTACAGTGTCATTGAACCGCACCTGTCTGCATGCCAAGAGCCATGGCAGGGAAGGAAGTGTTTTCCCTAGCATCAAGCATTATTTGTGCATCCAGCATTATTTGTGTTATCGTTTTGTTTTTGCACTGGTTCTTCTGAGAGTAATTTGTCTGGCACTGCCAGGGCAATCATTTATCAGAATTTGAAATAGTTTTTAAAGAAGGAGGCGTGCAAATGCCAGGGAAATGAGCCTTGTGGCAGCTCTACAGCATGAATAAGTTAATGGGTCCCTCTGAATACAGATGAATTTCAGTGTCGAATTTAAGTGCTCAAGAGAACTTCAAGCCACTTAGGAGTGGTGAAAAATGTTTCTTGGATTTACTAATTTCCTGTCTCCCTCTCACTTATTCTGTCTCTCACACAAATATTAAGCACACAGCTTTTCTAACATGACACAACGTGGTGCTCCTCTTGTTTTTCATCTTGTACAAAAATGAACAATGTGACATCTTTTTTATCACCAGGCGTGTAATATAGCCTCTTAACAGCCAAGGAGACACACACACAACACACACGCACGCACACACACACACACACACACACACCCTGTGAAAGCCACTTATCTCAGTAAGTCATTTTGGGGGTTGTGGGGGCGTAAGACGGTCCACTGACTGTGGCAGACGGAGGAATTCATTGCAGGCTCTGCCATTCATACTTGACTGCGCTCAGTGGCAATCTGAGCAGCATCGCTGTGACATCTGTATGACACGCTAAGTACATGATGTCGGCTACAGCTCAAGAGATCTGTCTTCTCAATGAGGACTGGCAGAGTGTGTGTGTGTGTGTGTGTGTCTATTTACTGTATGTATCAATGTTTTTCTTTTTTTTTTAAGAAGCCTGTCAAATGGTGTGCAAAATTTGTAAACACGTGCGAGCGTGTGGCTGTGTTGACATGTGTTAATGGATGCTTGTTTATACGCGTGTCTATGTGAATGCGTGTGCTTCGAGTGTGCAGGCTCAATTTCTCACAAGACAGGGTGTCGTATTGAAGAAATTAATTGAGTGTGACACACTTTTAACTCCATCCTGGGATGCAGATAAGGGTTTTATTAATTAGCGGTTTCTGGAAAGCGAGCATGCTGTTTTAGCGAGGGGCTGGAGCAGCGGGCTCCATTAATATTGGCATGGGGATTAAAGGATTCCAACATTCCAATCTCTTCCATACACTCAGACATCACAGTGGTTTTATCTACAATAACAATCCATCTCATTTTCAGAAAAATAAACGTTGCATCTTGTCCTCTTTATCACAATCTGATTTACACTTTATGATACAAACTGTAGCCACTAACAGCTTCTATATTTGTTCTTCTAAACAAACCATGCACTGCCCCCTCCCCCCAATACAAAGCACAATACAGCGTAAGAATGTGTTATGGTGGCGATATACATTTTGATGACACGTTCATCATTTGCTAATCAACACATTTAACACAAAGTACAGCTGAGGTTGATTGGGATGTCATTAGTTGTGCCGGTATTTGGTCATAAATCAAAGTATTGGACAAATTAAAATGTTGCCATGTCATAGAAAAGCAGGGGATGTAACATTAGTTATAGCTGCGTTCCACGGTTGTGTCTAGATGGTAACCCTTCGATTTGCAAAACCTCGCAAGCTGTTTGAGGTTAGGCATTGAACTTGAATGGTTAGGGTTAGCATAGGTCGTCTGTTAGATGCTAATACTCAAATTGCAAAACTCTGGCCAGATGGTTAAGTTTAGGCATTGACCTCAGCGAGTCTCTCCGTCCAATACTTACTGAGATATTTTACTCATGAACAAAGCAGTGAACTGACCTTGAAACATTTTGACAACTGAAGCGTTCTCCAAACCACTTCAGTCCAAATAACAGCACTAAGTAAACCATCTTATCACTTCTATTTACTTAATGCCTTTGGCAATGTTTTAGTGAAAAAGGGGGATAGATGACGTCATGTCTCACTGTAATATTACAATCAATAGGAACCAGAAGGAAATAAATGTGGGGCAGAAGGGGGAGTTGAACCGATATTAATGATAGTGAATTAAAGTTCAGAGGACGTGTCGTCATACCAGGAGGTTAAACTAGGATCAGTGTATGTCCGGCCAAACATTGCTCGAGTGTATGAGAGAGAGTGGAAGTACAGGGAGACAAATGTGAAATGTTCCAATGTAAAGACATAATGAGGGAACTATAAAACAATCCAAAATTACTCTGACATCCTTATTTATAACCTGTATGTATTCTGACAGTCGCAGTAATTGCCACTGCGTCTCAGTCAGCTCTTTTAAGTTACAACATCCTAGCTGTCCAAAATGATTTATTACCCCTGCAAATTCAACACATTTAGGTTCCCATCCTTCCCGGTCCAAATAGCTAAAATGTTTTTTCCCTCATTGTATTGCTGGTAAGATATTAATTTCTCCCCCTCACACACACGGGACGCTTCACTCAAATCATCTTCCATCCATTTCAAACACAAACGTATCGTAACGCTGCGTCGTGCCATTCACAGACACCCACTTGGCGGATTAGTGGCAAAGAGAGGAAGCCGTGTTTAAACAGTGGCTAATCCGTTAATTGAATGCAGATTTATTCAAGCCCTGCGCTTGGACTGGATTTAACACACTCTGCTGGGAGCTTGTGTGGAGGGGTGGGGGAGATGATGCCTGCCAGTGTGGGTCAGACCAGGCTGCTGCATATTGAAAATTGATTCTCACCCCTTTTTAGGAAACCACTATCATTTAAGTATCACATTAATTCCTGCCTGCTGTCCCGGTGAGCGACGCCGGGGTTAACCTCACATGGTTGTGCTGTCAGAGCGCTCACACATCCTCCTGACTGAACTGAAAACGACCTTCTATATCACTTTGACTGTGTAAATGAATGTCACATTCAGGCAATCAAATGATCCTTCAGTCAATTATATCGGGTTTCCATCGCTGTTATAGTCAGAGACCATACTGCTCATCCTTACAGCCTGAGGCAGAGTGAGCAGTATGCAATATGTTCTTACAGTACAGAGCTTCATTATCATTCTGCTACTGCTCAGATATGTTTATGATCATGGCAGACAGGCCTGAGGTGATGCCACCTCAGTGGTGAGCGCGTTTTATGTGCTGGATATATGATACATGCTGCGTATACTCCCAGTATGTGTGGAACCACTGTGCAGTTAAAACATATCGTGTCAGGGTTTGATTGCATTTATGAATTGTATCTAGAGAAACATAAAACATGAAGTGAGTCGTTTGTCATGAGCTGTATCTTAAGAGTGCATCCGCTCTGAGCCGTTGCACGCCAAGTCACAAGAAGTGACAGGAAACAAGTTCATGTGGTCATTTTGTGAGTGACCCTGGGGTGAGATGTTAAAAGACAAAGCACAATAAAGAAAAAATCTTTACCTATTTGACAACACATATGCAGCATAAAAAAAACTACAGAAACAGAAGAAAACTGAAAATAAGTTACAAAACTATTTCCAAGGGACACAACATGTCAACTAACGATTACACTTGATATAAGTTAATCTGCTGATTTTGTTTTCAATAAATCAATTATTCAGTTTGATCTTTTAAATGTCACAATTTTCTAAAGCCCAAAGTTGATGACTTGAAACGTCTTGTTTTTTTATCTGGCCAACCGTCCAAAACACCAACATATTTAATTTACAATTCTATTAAATGAAGAAAAGCATAGAATCCTAACAATTGGGGAGCTGGGACCAATTCATTTTTGACATTTTTCCTAGAAAAAAATGACTTAAATGATCGATTATCAAAACAGTTGCTGAATAATTTCTGTCGATCAACTAATCAATAATTGTTTCAGCTCTTATGTAAACTACACTGACAGCACTGTCACTTTTGCAAATGAGTGTGCTGTGTGTAGCATAGTGGTTGATTTCCACTGATGCCATGGAGCTGATGGAGTGAAACATTTTGGATGTAAGTGAGCTTAATGGACGTTTTAAGTTTGCAAACATCTCTTCCAACTCATTTGAAACCAGGCCTTGTGACCCTGCACCCATTAGTGGAAATTCTTCTGGTGATAAGTATCTTTTCTACAGATTTGGCCTCTGACCAGGATTTTACGGAAAGCTGCTTTTTTTATTGGTCCAGCAAATAGAAGAGCTCATAATAGCTTTTATAACGTCAATATAAGTAATAACCAACATTACAGTTTTGGTCATTTCAATCTCCAAAAGCTGTAAAATGGGTAATTCTACTCCCATTTATTTCCAATGTATTTAGATGGATCGTCATTCAGAATAGCACATAAATGTATCAACATCACTGTAGCATTACATTTGACAGCCCAAGTAATATCATGTGTTAAGTAGTTGCAGTCACTGTGACTCTAATGTATAGTTTCTTTTAGTTTAGTTTATAGTTTGTGAATGGATCCGCCCCTTCCTACATCCAGGCCAGGGTCAAACCACACACCCCGGCTTGCTCACTTCGCTCGGCATCGGCCAATCGGCTCGCTACTAGAGTGAGGGAGTAGTATCCCTCAAATAAAACCCGTCTGTTTGCTATCCTGGCTCCAAAATGGTGGAACGAGCTCCCCATTGATGTCAGGTCAGCAGAAAGTCTTCACACCTTCTGTCGCAGACTGAAAACCCACCTGTTTCCACTGCACCTCGGCCAATGAGAGAAAAATAGTTCTTTGTATGTTGCACTTAAATTGGTTGGCTTATTTGTAGCTAATGGCTGAATTGTTATTCTATTGTTTCTGTATGTTGCACTTACATTGGTTTGGCTCATTTGAAGCCGTTGTACTGCACTTGTATTATTACACCTATTTGAAGCACTTATTGTAAGTCGCTTTGCACAAAAGCGTCAGCTAAATGAACTGCAATGTAATGTAATGTTTAACATTTGTGGATTGGGTCCAAACATCCATCTAAATATTCAGACAAGGAGACTTGTTTAGCTTTGGATAATAAAAGTCTCTCTCATCTTCATCCTTTCACCACTGGTCGAGCTTTAAGATACTGTACAGTATACACACTGTAAGAAAAACAAATTAAAAGAGAAATAAAAAAATTTAAAAAAGAGAAGAAAACCCTTTTTGTAATCTACTCCCATGCAAAGACAGAAAGCATCAGCTTGTTTCAGTGACTCCTGTCCCAGACTACCATGTTGTTTTTTACACTTGTGTATAATATATAGTGTCACACCTTGGGAATTGGAAATTATGCGTGCATTCACTGTCAGCATTTGTTATCTTATTTACCTTTGCAGGCGTGATAGTTTTCCCAGCCAACAGTGTCAGAGGTCCACTAGAACAAACTCCCAGCTCCTCTGAAGTATCGGCGTATTAATCATGTATTTTAATTTGCTGGCATCCCCATGTTGCTCTTTTTCTGCTTATGAGGCCCGTTAACCTGTGTTTGTGTATGGTTTGCAACACATTGCATTAATATGCTGCTGTGATTCTGGACCAAGTTAGCGCAGCATAATGATTAAAACCGTCCTCATCAGCAAGTAATACACGAGGGGATGCCAAAGTCATTAAAAGCTCTAATACTCTATCATTTCCTCCAGATAATCAAACTGAATAATGGAGTGGTGGTAAATGCCTTGGGCTGTGCTCTTATTAATCAGCTACAGAGGGCATGTATGTGTGTGTTTGTGTTTCCGCATGCATGCGCTCACATGCGTGGAGCTTTGTCTGCATGATATAACTAGTGTCTGTTACACATGTACACAAGATGCTCTATGGTTTGCACAGTGTTAGTTGGCTTGTCAATGGGCAACAAGCTACTTCCAATTACATAATCTGTTGTATGAATATAACCCACACCGTTTTCCTACAGATAAAAGTCCAATGAGAGCATGATCACAACAAACATGACAATTTAAGCACACAGCTACTGTACATATCCTTTAAAAGTCTATGAATGCAGATGAGCTGCTAACACACATGTGTCTGCTCTGTTGATTTTGAGCAAGAAAGGGTGATTGAGTTGCATAAAAGACAATTTTACTAGAGCACGGCAGGTGCTGGCTTTTATTCTCCACATAAATTGATTTGATTGAGTCACAGGACAAAAGGTGTTTCTACAGATGTCATGCTGAACAACCACTGAAGACAGCTGAAATGTGAAATGAAATGGCACACTTGAAAATGTGAGCCTCATTTAACAGCAATGATCAATAGCAGTCATTAGTGGATTGTATTTATGTAACAATTCCAAAAGTCTTCCTGGAAGATATTTGCTTTATTGAAGGTAAGACGGGATGACTGTTAAAATAGGTCTCATTTCCTTTAAAGGGACCCTGATGATGTCATCATGATGTGAGTGTTTGTTCTTTCATGAACACACTGAGACAACTTCCTTAAAACTAAGTAGTGTGGCAATTAAGTATTGAAGCTTGAATCTGGAGGTTTGGAGAAAGAAATTAGCATTTAAGAAACAGGAAGGTTCAAATGAAAGGTGCTGTCGAGTTGCATTGTGGGAAATGTAGGATTAAAAGTTTTTGGAGTTTGATCCTCATGGCCTATGAGTCAAGTCATCTCTACCTCAATCTCCTTATTTTCTTTTTTTCAATCGGTCCCTTTTGACTTCAACTTTATGGAAGTGCAATACCAAATCGCTGGAGTACCACTTTAAAAAGCAAACAAATGTTGTCCTCTCTGTCTGAATATGTTGAATCACTGAATAAATAGGCATATTAAGTTACCTTATTTGGCTCTATTAACTCGCTGCCATTAGATGCTGACAACGGCATCAGGAACCTTAAGCCAAAAGATTTACGGTAAACCCTGTTGGTGTAAACAAACCCAATGATGCCACCACTGCTGAGATGCTCTGTGGTGGTCTGATCCAAGCAGAGCCTCCCATGTATGTGTGATAGGATTTCCCCCTGTTGCACAGCCCCAGCACAGACGTGTGGGGAAGTGCAGTGACAGTAGTAGTAACTAGTGTCAGGAGGATAGTGCTGTGAAGTGGAAAATCTCATTGTCATTTAAAAAAGAATTAATCTATCAAAGTCAATACAGAATAATCAGAGCTGGGTATTTCACCTTTCCAGTCTTTTCAGTGTGTCTTTGAATGTAACAGAAAACTACAGTATCTCTCCATCAGGGGTCTGTACAGACAATACCTCTTTCAGCTCCATTCTCTCTCAGCTCAGGCAGATTTTGGCAGTGATCCATGGGTACATGAGAAAAGACTGCAGTGAGACTTTTAAGAGCCGAGAATCCTCTCTGATCCTCGCGGGTAAAGACAAATCAAAATGAAATTTTAACCTCAGTTACTCTAACCTGACTGAAGAGTTGACATGACTTTGTTTCATTTGAAGGGGAGCTCAGCTACACCTAGTAAGGCAATACTAGGCTTATATGTAAAAGTGTCAGGCCCTGACTTTCCCTATACCTCCAATGATAGACCTGGTCAAACCTCTCTCTGGCATGTTTTAGCTGCTGGAAGATTTGCTGCCTCAACCCTGACACCACCTCCCTGGAAGGTGAAACTCAGTGGGATTTACACTTCATCTGATAAGAAGCTAATCTAATTCTGGCAGCAAATGTAACAGGACTGCTTGCCAGGGTCTGTCGAGGAAAAGAGAACTTGATAGAGAACTGAGGATGAAAGACATTAGGAAATTCAGTCCCATGTTCTTCCTCCTTTTAGACTGTGTGTGTAGAGAGGTATACACTTTGTGTATTTGGGATGCCTTGTCAATGCATAAATGGAGGATTATGGCCCATAAGTCATGATGGTGCAGGAATTTTCCCAGTAGTGATTTATCCTTGCTAGTAGCCTCAGAAAAAAAAGAGAAAATGGGCCTTAGGGAGAGTGCAAAATAACAGCCTTTATATAACAAGCTTAATCCTAAATGTGTAGTTTAATAAAGAAAATAGAGAAGGATAAATGGCAGGATAAAGGGATGACAAACTCTGCTCTGTCAGCATGCTGTACAATACCCATATTTCTGTAGCAGATGATTACAATTACGAGGTGAAATTTGATTTCTTGTCATATCACCGATGAGAAAACAGACAGTAGCATGCTGTCACCTTTTACGGGTGTTTGACAAGAGCCATCTCTCCTTCAGATATGAAGACAAAAGCCTGTGATAGCAAATCTGCCATCTGGCAGAGAGGGGAAAAGTACCTGGTGTGACAAGCTGCTTTTTACTCTACATCTGCTGTGTCGCAAAAGGCTCCATCACTCTTTTCCACACAAGCACTACCCATCACATCTCTGTCTTAGGAGAGAGGTGTCGCCCGGGGGCAAAAGAACAGAGGATAGAAGAAAAGAGACAGAGGGCATCAAGCAACGACAGCAGGAGAGATGAGACATCAATGCAGGAAAAATGGGTGTTGACTAGAAGAGAATCCCAGGATGAGTCTCTGCTATGAATACTGATTGGCAAAAACTGAGTATCATCTGGCACCTTAACCAAGAAAAAATCATGAGGTCTGAATGAAGAAAACCTTTATCCTTTTTCCAAAATAGCTCACAATTAATTCCATCACTTCTACAGCAAGAAGTGGCAACAATATAGATATAGATCAAATACTGTTTTCATGCACTGCATCTGAACCAGTTGCCTAACTGACATTGCTTATGTCAGTGCATGTAAATGTAGAAAGTGAAATTCAGAATTAGCAGATTACTGTGCCACGGATATATCTTATTCCTTTGACATGTGGTGTTAATGACGAATGCAGACTTCTGTAGCATTCTCTAATGTAAGCATGTACACTTCACGTCATGCTTCTTGGGCAGATTAGATAGCTATATGATCTAAAAACAACTAGAAATGCATCCAGGAAGCATTAAAGATTGAACTCTACCCACAGAGGTGGTTTGAGACGCATTCTAGCCAGATGTTGAAAAGGTGTAAATGCATCAGTCTCTCCAAGACAAATACATAATCTTTTCTCCTCCCATAATTAACTCCTGTAACCAGTAATTAGTCTCTGGAAATATTATAATTAATTGTTATTGCTCCCTGACAGCAATAACAATTACCATTGTTTTTTACTGGGAAAATATGTTGAAGTTCAACATATTTAAATCTCCATGGTCATAATGTCCAGTGAAAATAATTCCCTCTAAGCACAATATGAATTGTATTAAAAGGAATGATAGGCCAAAATGAAATGTACACAATTCATTATCACTTCGTCCCCACAGTGCTTCAGCAATATGCAGAACCAGCCATCCGAACCATTATTGGTAATTTTGGCCAAGTAATTACCGGCAAGGACGAGTGGAAACCAGCCACAGCAGCCTGCAAAGTCCTCATCAGGGATTTCAGCGAAATCTATCCCGAGGGGACCTCTTGCTTTTCATTTTACCTCCAATGTTTACAGATTAAGGCAACCACACTGCCCATGTGAGCCGGGTGGCTCAGAGGCACGGGTCACTAATGAACCTGATTCTGTCCAAACTAAATATGAATTAAATCAAACACTATTATTGATGGCCAGTATCGAAGGCAAACTCAATGTCAGATGTCCATGTAAAGAAGCTTAACCTACTATGTGTAACCTTATCTGGAGTCCGGCCAACAGACAGGTCAGCACAAGTCAATGTGACCTTTGATGCATTTACCACTTCAGTAAACACGAGTCAGTCTCAGGTGTGAAATCCAGACACGTGGTTCACATGTATGTGCACACATTATAAGCTACAGCATTGAAGCTCCAGCCAGGCCAGTTTGGTGCTGCTCAAAGCTGACTGGTCCTCTGCTGCTCCCAGCAGAGCGCCGTGTGTTAAGCAGAAAGCTACTGGAGGATGAATAAGCCCAGGGCTCCCTGCAGGCTGCTGCTTATTAAATGGTAAGTGTTATGGCTCGGCCCGCTGGGCTACAAATATAGGCATTACCCTAGAACGCTGCTTGTTGTCTAGAACTCATCACACTGTCACTTCCTCTTAACCACAACCCAAGTCTAAAATCAGCAGGTTGAACTCAGCTGGGAGAGGGGGGGGGGTACACAGCACTGACAAACAGCCGAGGCAGGAACAGAAGGTAGCCTGGTGGAGTATCTCTGTCTATTTACTATATAGTCAACCCTGTCCCCTAAAAAAATATCTTCCCATACAATGAAACTGCATAGTGAATTATGTTTAGACAGATTTTCGAACGGATTTCGGTCACCGTTTTAAACACGTGGTTAATTGAATTAAAACGGTTAAGTTTAGGCAATAAAACTATGTGGTTGGATTAGGTAAATGATCATGATTTGGGTTAAAATAAGTACGTTTGTTAAGTATCTTAAATTGCGCACATAAGTTAAGGACATTACTAATGTGACGTAAGTTAACCTACGTACTTAAGTTGAAATAAGTCAGTGTTGACTTTTCATTTCACATGGGACACAAACCTCCTGGTGGAAAGTCCCGTGTTTGTTTGACCCCTCTACCTCAAAAACAAACGTATCGTAACATAACTAACAATGCAATGCCATTGTATGGGAACATAATCTTTAGGCGACCAGGCTTATATACAGTAGTATGTGTTGAGGTAACATGCTAACTGGGATAATGTGGAGCACAACACGGTTCCTCTTCTCTATACAATAGTGTTGTACAGTTTATTGAAAAAACTTCTCCACAAAAACATTTTTACTAACATTTAGTATTACGATTAAATAACTATTGTTTTTATAGAAATGGGTGTGTTTTTACTGTACAATTGTGATTTCAATCCAGGAACTGAAACGATTAATTGATAAGTTGATCTACAAAAAATGTATCTGCAATATGTTGCAAGGCATTTTTTCAAGCAAAAGTGTCAACCACTTGATTCCAGCTTCTTAAATGTGCTGGTTTTCTTTACATTGCAATTAATTGAACATCTTTAAGTTATATTAAATTGGGAGGCAAACTTTTCGCTATTTTCTGATGTTTAATAGACCAAACTATCAATTAATTATTTGAGAAAAATGATTGGTAAATGATTGGATAAAAATATAAGGAAAGAAATGATGATGTTGAGAATACATATATGAGAATAGAATAAGAGAAATATGGGTGTCTTCATCCTTTCAAGTGTATATTGTAAGAATAAATGTTATGCTGGTCATACTTTGTTTATTTGATCTTTGATTAGGTTGCTTACGCTAGACGATTCTGTTTGATGTATTTTGACCTTGATTTTAATGCCATTCTGATCATACTTTAATGAAGGGGGATGACAGGATAGTCATCATGTATTGTTGTTGTTGCCTGTTCAGTTCATTATGCTTCTTCATTGATGCAGTACTGCTGAGTCTGTGTTACTCTGACTAATGTTATTTTATGTTTATTTTATGTTGCACTCAAAGAGCAATTGCCCTTCGGGGACAAATAAAGTTGAAAGTTGAAGATTATTGTTGCAAAACAGTACCGAAACCTCAAAGGCATTGCAAAAACTAAGAATCACTAAATTAGTAAGCGAGCATAGCAAAGCTCAAAAAAGTATTTCACAAGTAGCATGAAGTAGGTGACTGAAGGAAAGATATGATGCCCCCATCTTCTGTCATCCATCAGGGTTACACAGTAAATACATTAAACTGGTCTACATGCATTCAGGATGTGTGTGCGTGTGCGTGTGTATGTGTATGTGTACGCAGGTGCTCTGCAATGTAGCATTACAGCCCCTAAGCCTTGCAGGGTTAGCCTCAACATAGATCTGTTTCCATTACACAGTCCCCTTTAAATCTCTGCACCACAGGACGCAGAGCATGACAGAAAACATTTAGTGCAAATGAGCTGTGAAGAATAACATTTGTCCAGTGCTAGTTGTGTGCAATGGTAATGTTAATGATTGTCATAAGGTGTGTCATAAGGTGGCAGTAGTTGACAACGGTAAAAATCTGAATACTGATCCCTGATTGGCCAGCAACAGCCAAATCAAATGAGGTTATCTCACTGCTGGTCAACAGAACTTCATGTATTACTTAAAGCAGCTACAAGGAACTTTCTTTGTGTGTTGAGTTTGGCGGCCCTTGTGGACAAAAGCTGTAGTGTTTTCTCAGAATGTAAACTAAAAATCCCTCCAAAACATGCATAATGTTGAAGGTCAGTATGGATTCCACACAGGATCTGTAGAACACCTGCAGGACTGATGGCTGGACATGGAGTTTGCTCATCTTCCTGAAGAAGAACAGGCGTTGTTGACACTTGGAGAGTATCAGCTCACCATAGGGCTGGGCGACAAAATGATCTCGGAAATGTTCACGATAAAATCCTCCATGATAACGCTGATAAATCTATGAGATTTATTTTCTCTAAAGTTGTATTTGAATCTTGTTTCCTCTTCCTGCAAAAACCCGAAACAAACCAATTGACCAATAAGCCAATGAGTGGTTGCTCCGCCACAGCCTGCTCCATCGCTTACTCCGTCGCTACTGTTGCGGCTCTAAAATGGTGGATTAATTATTTTGAGCGTCACAAACCCCCGGAAATTATTCATTTCATAAGGATTTGATCAAATTAGTCCAACATTTGGAAAGTCTAGAAAAGCCGCACGATATTAGTATTTTATCCCCATTCAAATCAGCATAGGGCTAATCGGAAGTCCGCAGGCTCGGCCAGCGGAAGTAGTGCACAGCAGTGAGATGCCAGCAAGAGGTTTCATTTATACTGCACATATGTAATCAGCCCTCAACAACCCAACCTGTTTTGATAATAAATATGTATATTATAAACTATTATAATTAAACTTCTGGTTCTTTAAGGTTCTCCCATATCACTATATGGATTTATAATGCATATGTGATTACCTTAGTGAATAAATGTATAGATGTAAGCATAATCATCGGAACAGACAACAACAGCACATGATGATTATCCTTTCATTCCTTTACATAAAAGTATGACCACCATAGCATTATAATTAAAGGTTAAAATACTTCACATACCCAACAGAATTGTCCAGAGGTAACAACATAATTAAAGATCAACATATTCCTAAACTATGACCAGCATGACATTTAATTTACACTTGAAATAATAAAGCCACTAGCAAATGACAAGGTAAAGACACCCCCTGCTAACTTTTCTTATTCTATTCACATATAAGTATTTATGATGAGTTGCTATTAAATTGTTTTTCAATTATGGAGGTCTACAGAATTATTCAATGTCAGCAAGACATTTCAGATTTTCATGTCTCCTCCACAATGAAGGCAAAATCAGGGTTGACATTCATCTGAAGGAGCTCATGTCCCATCAGGTAAGGTTGCACGGTGTTAAATGCACTTGAGAAATCCACCAAAAACATCCAGACTAATGATCTGGGCTTCCAGATGTGTGTGGGTGTGGTGTAGTCGAATCAGCACTGCATCATCCACACCTCTCTGCTGCTTGTAGGCAAACTGGAGTGAGACTGTGATCCCACACACCTCCCTCTGTAGCTGACTCTTCATCACCAGCGATGGTAAAGGCTACAGGGCGATAATCACTTATGCAGGTTGGGTTACTTTTCCTGGGGACCGGACAGATGATGGAAGATTTCCACATGGCCGATATGGAGTGTTCGGATAGTGAGCGGCTGAGGAGATTAGAGAAGACAGCCAGCTGCTTATGACACACTTTCAATAGATGTCTGCTGATGTTGTCTGGACCTGAAGCTTTGTGAGGATTTATTCTCCTGAGCACCCTTTCAACGTCCCCGAGGTGAAACACGGCATTTATATCAATCGAGTGACAGGTCGCTGGGGGGGGGGGGATATTATTGATGATTCTGTCTAGAGTAAATGATCTGTGGATATCCAAATAATGTACACATTATGACCTCGGTAATGGTTTATTAGGTTATGTTTACGTCTTGGCTTGTTTGCCTGTCTGTCAGCAGGATGACGGAAAAACTACTGAAACTTTTCAAGAAACTTGGTGGAAGGTTGTAGCATAGGCTAAGGAAGAACACATAACATTTGGGAGCAGATATTAATTATGGGGCGGATAAAATAATTATGTTTTCATTTTTATTTATTTTTTTAAGTTTATTATGGTGCATTTGTGCTGCATTCATATGGTGTCGGAATAATCTGAACAATGACCTTCTGACTTAGAAAATCCATGTGAACGCCCCCTCCGAACAAAAACTTGGAAACGGACAACATATTGTTTAAACGCTCCGAGCAATAAAGTACAGCACTTCTTCTTTGTGGCGTCCATGTTGTTTCCACATTACAATTTAAGGCTCATGTAGACACTTGAAAGAATGACTTCCCAACTCAGGAAATGGGACCATCCAAGGAGCATGTGAATGCACCATTGGCCTTGGCAGAGGTCTGCGCCCTCTGAGTGATTGTCATTTCATATTTGTTTGCACCCCTAATGTCAGTGCAAATACAATCAATCATGCCTTGATGAATGTAGATACATTACCACAAACATTGGCATTGCCAAAAGACATTGGTAAGCACTTCTCTTTTTATAAAAAAAAATACTTATAGATGCATATATTTGAAATTACTCCAATGATTACAGTACAGCTTTGACTGCTGAAAGAATTACAAGCTTGGGGGGACGGTGGGAATAAGAATAAAACTGGTTGTGTAAGCTGTAAAGTGACTGTTAAATCGCGTGTTTTGCAACAGCTATTCAAATGTGGAGTGGTTATGAATGTGTCAGCAAGGAGCATACTTTACACATTTACAATTTCCTTCTGTACAAGGTGACAGACTGGAGTTGACTGCTGTAAAATTGAGTTATGCCACAAGTCATTGTGAGTAAAACCTCTATGTAAGCACCCACACAGCAGAAAAGTGTATTTATGAATAGTGGGCTGCCTGAATAGTGGGCTGCCTGAATAGTGGGCTGCCCCCCCCCCCCCACCGGTTTTGAGAGTGGTGGGGGAGAAACCAGCCCTGTCTGAAAAATGCAAGGCTGGTACAACAGAGGTAAAATAACACATCTTAGAACATATCTCCTGCTCAATTGAGCTTGTTGATTCACATACATATTGTGTACACACAGCCCTTCTGTCAAGCGCAATCCAAACAACTGCCGTGTTGTTCAGCTGCAAACAACCTGTAGAGGCCACGGTTTTAAACAAAAAAAAAAAAAAAATAGTAATATGTAGCTGATTTCTGTGCTGATCTTTTCTTTGATTCCAACTACAGCATCATGACTCCAAACGCCTCATGTTAGTTTCTCTCACTGTATCCCGTGTGTTCATTGACTCTACGCATGCTTACATTATCCACAAACAGGACAATCAAAGAACAGAAAATCCTAGAGTACTTATCTGGTGAGGGATTTATCCCCTTCACGTCTCATTTCCACAGGAATTCATTAAAATGTGTTTACAAGAAAAAGGGTGTTTTATTTTCATCTCACTCTTTAATTAGTGTCAGCCTCAAGGTCGTTATATCTACAGAAACAATATTAGCATAGATAGTGTAAGCAAGTACAAAGAATTCAGGGGTTTGCAAAATAAGAAAGCTGTGATAAGTGGGCCAGCATTGCAACAAGGATGTATGGCGTCGGCAGAGCGACGTGGAATCAGCAGAGGTACTTGTCAACTACTCCTCCTCTTCTTCTTTTAACTATCACTGTTCCTTCACTGATTTACATTTTCCTCCCGCTCCCTCTTTCTCCATGTTTATCACACACAAAGTCAACTAATTACCATTCTGACTGCAGCTAATTCATTTAGAAGTGCTTTACTTTTTATGCCGTGTAGCTCACTAACATATATCCATAGTGGGTGCAGAAAGTGTTGCCTCACGTCTCACACCAGCTGTGCATGTTTTCTCTTCTCTGCTGGCTCGCCAGTGTGCATGCATGAGGGGAGGCCAACAGGGGAGGGGGCAGGGCCCACACTTCATCACGGCGAGGTGGAAAGCTATTGGAGATGACAGCGGCGGGGCGGGGTGGGGTGTGGGTGGAGGAGGGCGTCTTGGCAGGGTTGTTTCATGCAGACTCACTACAGAGAGCACTGTGTGTTGGG
The DNA here is from genome assembly GCA_943593645.1 of Bovichtus variegatus. NCBI lineage: Eukaryota > Metazoa > Chordata > Actinopteri > Perciformes > Bovichtidae > Bovichtus > Bovichtus variegatus. The sequence goes on from CALSCE010000030.1 coordinate 5,375,426, forward strand.
GGAACTGGAACAGAGCTGCTCAGATAACCCTAACTAATGATGTGACGAGAAGGATGTTCTAACATAGTCTCACTCATTCACCACTTCTACCTGATTGTTCAAGCACTGGTCGCAGGGGTTGACTGTGTTGAAGGTGGCTCAGCAGGTAACAGCGCTGCAGTATCTGCTTGTGTCAATGATTTTATCTGCGTTTCATTTTCAGTTCTTCAGCAAAAGATCGTCTGTTAGAGCAAAGATAAAGCAAACGTAAAGAAAGGGTATCCTGTCTATATTAATATTGAATGTTAAAGGAATTAAACATGACTTTAATTTGAGTTAAGTAATTATATTAGCTTTTAGTAAAAAATGAGTGCTGGAACAATTAATCACTTGGTTGATTAACTAAAACAATTGCAACGGTTGATTAAGACCCTGAATGTTTTCTCAATCGTTTTACTCTGAGGGATTGAGTCGTACATGAATACGTTTTCCGCCAAAGTTGGAACAAATGGTTTTGTTCTTCCACATTGGAGATATCTTTAAGTCTGTACTTGTTTTTGTCTGTGCCTTTCTCACTGGATTGACGTGGGCTTCGTTGGAAAAAGGTGAAGTCACATAATGTACTTCTGTGTAACGTGATGACAGTCGATGTTCTTCGGACATTTATGGGTTTTTACTGCTACGCCATTGTTTAACAAATCTGATCAAACCCTGCGCACACTGTGTTATGATGAAGCAGATTAGCTGAGTTTTTGGGTGTTAAACATCCCTAGGTATTGTCTTACAATATGCACGTTGAACTCAAATGTGTTGCTTAGTCATGAATATAAAATATTGTAGTGAAATGACTTGAGAATTGAAACTAAGATTCCTGGGTCCAGTTTCTCAAATGTGAGCTTTTGCTACTTTTCTCTATTTAATATGATTGTATATTGAATACTTTTTTTGTGTGGGGGGGTCAGACTCTGTGAGGCTGTACTTTGGCACAATGCAACTTTGAGCAATGTTGCCCATCTTAGTTGAACATGTTAGCGTGCTAACATTTGCTAAATAGCAGTAAATGCAAAGTACACCTGAGGCAGATGGGGATACTTTTGGTCATAAACTATGTATATATTGGGCAAACTGAAAAACAGATAAAGGCTTCTTTATCAAAAAAATATCTCACTAAATAATAATGAAAATATGGTTAATTTCACCCCTGGTAGACAATGATGCAAAGAATAAACTAACCCTGCACCACTGAGCGATCTGGAATCTTGGCTTATATTCTTTCTTGCATGACAAATTTAATTTATCCAATGAAAGATAGACAAGGACCGAGAGAGAAGGAGGGGAAGATATTTGCATATATTTGAAGCACCTTTATTAAGGCAGCCGTTCTGGAGGGTGAAACTTCTTTCACGCAGATAAACACTGCTGGGCTTTAATAAACACGCCGAAAAGACTGTTTAAATTCCGCAGCTGTAGCAGAGGTTGCAAGTCTCTGCTGACCAAAATTACTTTTCAGTGTACAAAGCAACGGACATTCTCAGATAAATGTAATTACAAAAATCCTCACTGTCTATTCAAATGTTCTTCCTTTGAGTGAAAGGAATGGATCCAATCTGCATTTAAATAATACAATTTATCTGAAACAATGGGCATGTAACTAAACTTTTCTCTAATGGAAAATAAGCACGGTAAGGGAACAGCAGCAGGATAACATGGTTTGCAGAACAATCTTGCAGTGCAGCAGTGCATGTGTTATTCTGCTTGGTGATCTAATTCCTCTTTAGGCAAAGTCAAATATTTCTCACAATGACTTTGTATGAGTTCATGATCTAATCGGAGAAAGCCTGCAGCAGCAATAACAGAGAGATGACACGATCAAAAGAGATAATCTTGGAGGTGCATCAGTCTAAACATTAATCAGAGAAGAACAGGCTCGGGCTTCCTGTAGGCTTCTACAGGCAGGGGGAACCTCTGTGATGGATGACTAGCTCGGTGGAGGAGATTCATCACTTGCTTTCCGATGGCCTATGCATGCTCACATTTCATTAACATCATAAATTATGTCCCCCGAGGGAAGCCAGGTGGCCTCAGACAGAGACCTCACCCCTGTGACAGCGAGAACGGCCACTGAGGGGCTGTCACTGTGTTCATGTCCCTGCCATGCACACAAAAACCATCGCATTCGGTTTCGTAGGCAGCTGATCATGCAGCGGACAAATAACAAAGGCTGAGGGTGAAGTGAGTTGACAGCAAAGAAGGAAACTACTCAGCTGGTACAACTGGGGCAGAGCACAGGCGAAAGAAACCGAAAAGTCTTTTTTTGCGTAATAACTGGGAGTTTTCTGAATCAGAGTTAAAACTGTACACATTTGACTGAATATTGCATTTTTAGTGTGATGGAATACTGTTGCAATACTGTTGCCGCATACTACAGCTCTACAACATTTTAGCATTGTATTGACAGTGATGGCCATGTTATTATTTTTTTATAATAAACAATTCAGAGCCAATGCAAATGTAAAATGGGTGTCAATTCTAATCGGGTGTTCTGATTTCCTAAGAAGTTGCATTTCTGGAAGGTCTCTCAAGGACATTGATGATGCAGTGCTTTGTGAGGCACAACAAGTGGGCGATTTAAAAAGGGTTGGGGGAGTAAAACAGGTTTATGTAAGAAGAGATGAGATGAAACTTTAATGATCCCCGTGGGGAAATTGCATGGTTGCACCAGCAGAAGTGCAGAAAAAAGAACATAAAATAAATCCAACACTGGACCATATTGTAGATAGTGATGGCAAGAAGCAGAGAGTGGCATGCAGGCAGCAACACAACAACTGAAGTTGCTTCAATAAATAAAATCCTGTACGCCTGTACCGAGAATCTTCACAGGTGGACGGATGTTTAATGTCCGGTCGGCAGGGTGTGCAAACATAAATATGCAAATGTGCAGGAAGAAATTCATTTCCAACTCCAGATGGGAGCACATACGAGCATAATGTGACAATATGTTAAGCAACTTTATCGACACTAGGCAAAGATGAGCAACTCGCTGTATAGACGGCTCGGGTGTTTACACAGACATTTCATTGTGCTAATGTCTATAATAAAGAATATGTACAGACATTTACAGAGTAGGGCAGAAGAAACACTAAATAACCTCATTAGAATAAGTCAGAAAACCAAGAAAACCGACCCTCTCTAAGCTCTTTGTGAGCATTATTATCAGTGCCTTTATGAGCAGAATCATCGCGTAGGTATTAGCTCAATGTTATAGTCTGTTAAGTTAAGTTAAGACACGTTGACATGGGTCGTACACACTGAGGATCTGAAATGTGTAACTATACCTGTCACGTAATCTAAAAAAGACAGCGTGCATCTACTGCTGGCATTTTAATTTTTTTTTTAACAATGAAAGTATAAAGAGGTAGAAGTGGAACCGATGTAAATAAATGACACATTATCATCCTGAGGAACACGATCAATATACAATGAGGCTTAATGGGCCAGAAAAGTGTCTAATAGAAATGATGGCTGCACCAGCCTCACCATGCAAACATAATGAAGCTAGATAAATCTCTTTCCTTGAGAGCACTTTGCCCTGAGCACAATTGACTCAGGAGGGCTAGTTTTATAACCCATGTTTATGTAAATATGTAGCCTGCAGTCTGTTTGCCTTATTATGCAACTGTGGCTTAGTATAAGATTCTTCTTGCGGTAGGAAATGGCTGTGTTCAACTATGTCTCACATGAGTGTGTCATATTTTGTAGACCATGTGAATGATAGACATCCTCCAGTGTGCACATGGGAAATTTCAGACAGAGGACAGGCATTATTTGCATCAATCGTTACATTAGCATGGGGAGAGACGTGGGGTGGAGTTTGTCTGCACCAATAATGAAACGCTATCACACAAATCTAAATAAAAAGAAAAAGTACCGTTTTGTGAAGTGAGGTTTTTCCTATTTCTTAATATGAGCATACAAAGGATAGATGGCTAATCCTGGAATTTACAGTACATCAACACAAATTGAACTAATATTTAAACTAAGAAACAAAAACATTATTTAAATGGAGTTTTGTTCTGCTGGTCTGTGTTGATATCAAAGCGCTACATAAGCTGTTTGAACCATCTGCCTTCTGGTAGATATTTCCCTGGAAAAATCCTCGGCTGCACAGATGTGAAGTGTTACCTGTTTCAAGTATGCCTGGGTGAAATGGCTTAAATATTCTAACAATATTTTCCCAAGATATTAATTAGGAAAATATATTTGTATGTTTATTAGTCATTATATATTAAATCTAAAATTCTATGTGTTCCACAGTTAAGCATTGCATTAGTCAAAGCCCTTTTTTACTTGTTTGTATTACAATTTTCTTGCAATTATTACATAGACTTAAGTTAAACAATAACATGAATGTTGGATTTCTGCTCAGTCCTAATTCCAAGTAGCAAACAGTTTATTTGCAATAACAGACAAATCAAATCAAATCAAATCAAGTTTATTTATATAGCCCAATATCACAAATTATACATTTGTCTCAGTGGGCTTTACAGCCTGTACAAAGTACGACACCCTCTGTCCTTAGACCCTCACATCGCACAAGGAAAAACTCCCTTAAAAGATACCCCACAATTAGTGGGGGAAATATGGAAGAAACCTCAGGGAGAGCAACTGAGGAGGGATCCCTCTCCCAGGACGGACAGACGTGCAATAGGTGACGTGTGTACAGAAGAAACAGCATAGTTAAAAATACAACATGGACAATCTATGCGACAGAAAACATGATACGATGGTATATAAAAAAGATGGATCCAGGGGGATGTCAAGGCTTCCTGGTGTCAGGCAGGACCAGGGCAACAGATGCAGCCACGATTCACGGTCCAAAAGTAATCTTTAATAATGGCAACCTGCCAGATAAGGGACACAGAAACTCCGGGGATGATGCCCCGGATGGTGAGTTAGTAACATGCATTTAAGGGACATGAATGCATATCAAAATAGAGAGGGAGAGGAGGAAAACGAGAAAGATAGGGAAGAGGAGAGGAGTGAGTCCCCTGAGAGTCTAAGCCTATAGCAGCGTAACTAGGGGCTAGTCCAGGGCAAACCTGAGCCAGCCCTAACTATAAGCTTTATCAAAGAGGAAAGTCTTTAACCTGCTCTTAAATGTGGAGACGGTGTCTGCCTCCCGAACACACACTGGGAGCTGGTTCCACAGTAGAGGAGCTTGATAGCTGAAGGCTCTGGCTCCCATTGTACTTTTAGAAACCCTAGGAACCACAAGTAACCCTGCACTCTGGGAGCGCAATGCTCTAGTTGGTTTATAAAGTACTACGAGATCTTTAAGATAAACTGGAGCCTGACCATTAATCGCTTTGTAGGTCAGGAGAAGGATTTTGAATTCTATTCTGTATTTTACCGGGAGCCAGTGCAAAGCAGCTAATACAGGAGTAATATGGTCTTGTTTCCTAGTTCTTGTCAATACTCGTGCCGCAGCATTTTGAATCAACTGAAGAGTTTTAAGGGATTTTTTGGGACAACCAGACAGAATACAATGTTTCATTCAAAGTGTGTCAGTGGTTAGTGCGTTCCACCACGTAAGTTGAAAAAAATAAGGAACATTATATATTATATTATTATATTAGACTCTGTATGCATGTAGCACCATTCTGAAACCGCTGCGCTGAGTTTAATGCACTTTTATTTCTACTTGAGTGATCACAGAACCAACCAAGGTAGACATGAACTTTGAGATGCTGATTGAGAATGAAACCTCTGCCAGCCCCATCGCCCAATATCACACACACAGACACACACAGACACACACAGACACACACAGACACACACACACACACACACACACACACACACACACACACACACACACACACACACACACACACACACACTATGGTGGTGTTCCAGCTCTTGCTTCCATTAATCACTCTTCCCTCTTGGTAGCTGCCATGCAGGGCAGTTTAAAGGGAGCATTCAACATAAACCAAAATGAATATACTTATATTTAAAGAGAACTATATCCACAAACAACTGTATCTCTTTGTTTGTTTGTCAAGACCTGGATTAATGGTGCCATTTAAAGACACTCTATGGAGTTGGGGTCCATTTGAAATGAATTAGTCAGTAGCACTGTTGGCTCGGTGGAAGTTTTTATTGCAGCCAAATGAATTATATTTTAGTGCAAGGCGTATAGCAGTGAATTAGAGGATGTGGCTATATTCCAGTAAAAAATTCACGATCCTGTCATAGGGACTTGAGACACTTTCATTACTTAGTGTCTATGGAGCAGCTGCATGATTTCTCTGCTGATGACATCATCACTACAGTGTGTCTGCTGTTCATCTTAAGCAGAGGCCGGTTCAAACTGAAACTATACAATATATGTATTTTAAGTAGTAATACCATAACATGGTCTGTCTTTATGCCCATACAGTATATCCTCCACTAGGGGGCAGGACCTGAGGCTGCCGATCAGCTGATAATCAAAGAAGGCCGACCAATTAGCATCTTTCCAAGACAAGGTGCTGAATACAGAAGATGTTTGGTCGGATGAAACACTCTTACTGGTTTGTCTCTAACTGTCTGCTGACCCCTTCACCCTGTTTATATTGGTGAAGAACAGTCAGCAAACATGTAGTTTCTCTGAGTGGAGTCTGGCTGGGATACTCCCCAAAATCTCAGGCACTGTAGAAACAAACTGTTCAAGGGTTCAAGCCTGCATGAAGATTTAAGTCCTCTGAGACTGGGAAAGATAAAATCGCAAAAGCGACCAACACAATGTTTTTTGTTTTTTTTCATTCTGTAGTTGCCTCCCTGAATCAGAGGCCAGAGAGGGCATCCACACTTCATAAACACCTGGGGCCGTCATATTGATTTCTGCTCCACTTTCTCATCGAGGTCATTACACCGATCAGCTCGGGGCCAATGATAGAGCTAAACAGAGAAACTTGCTAAGGCCTAAAGGTGTTGCCTCTATGGCTCTGACATCCACCACAGACTGCTCACTGTGACAACGAGTGCACTGGGGTTAATCTGTGGTCCCTGTTTAATCACAACACATTTATTTAACCGCATAATTCATATGGAGGTCAAACAACGCTACTTTGCTATAATTCTAACTGGACGACACAGCTGAATCCTTTGGATGAAATAGTACTTTTATGACTTATTTTAAAGGGGAACCCCTCAGATTTAATGTTGATTAGAGATCACTTTACTCATATCAACCTGTTTTGTAATGTGTACTCTGGCTCTGGAGGAAGCTTTCTGATGTCTGAGAAAATAAAAGCCCTACCCTGATGACATCATCTTCTCCAGAGCCACAGAAGACATTGTATAATTGTTTTCACAAGCACGCCCCATGACGAGTAAGCAATGTATAGACTCATTGAGTTAAGATTTTGCTGTCAAATGACTGTTTCTAAGGTCAAGGATGAATTTTCACGTTCAATTAAGTTAGCTGCACCTTGCAGGTGTCAACTAAAAATAGTGTGAGCAGGACAGCTGTCAGTAACTGCTGGCTGGTTACACCCAAATGACCTCCCGCCCAAATGCAAAACGGCTAACACAATGTCTGGCTGAATAAAGGAAATGAAAATAAAATGGCCAATTAGGTCCGATTATCAGTTCTAAGTACAAGTCAGGGTATCGCGGTCATTAATTTGGACCTTTTTATTGCTTTTATTAGATAGTACAGATAGATATTCAGGAAAGAGGGAAAAAGAGAGTGGACGACATGCAGTCAAGGGCCTCATGTAGAAATTCGAACCCGGGACACTGCAGTACGGACCCAGCCTCAGTCGTACTGGGACGCTACCATTTAAAAAAATCTGTTTCTCGCAAGTCTGCCAACTGGATATAAGCGCAATAGCTTGAGTTCACCTTTAAGAGCGGGTGAAAACACCCAGATTCTAATCTTCTACAATAGGTGCTGGACAGAATCAAACATAGCAAAAGTAAAATGTAAGTTCACACACTGCATTCTGTTTGAATTATAAGCTACATTAATTTATTAGCGTGAGCGTTATTAAATCTGCTTTTGGTGTGAGCATGGAAAATCAAGCTTTATTTCCCTTTTAATTTTTTCTGTTCTTCTACGTTGTTGGAGCACCGGCAATAAACAACATCCAATTAAAGACAATGGTTTAAATATGATAAGCATATGCATGGAATTATACACTAGCACACTTTGTTTATTGCTGTACTGCATACACCCAGACACCTTTTTCTGAGTGAGATGGTAATTATCAATGCATTGATTAAAACTGACAGTTTGCATTCCTATTTATATTGAGCCAATTAGAGTGTGTTGCTACATTCTCCGAGGAATGTGCTTTGTAACCAACATTAGATTGTGCCGATCATTTGTAAAGGATGCTTTTATGTTTTTTACAATAACAATTTCTTCAGCCTCTTGTGACTCCCACAATTTACTCTAATTTACACATAACTCCATGAGTGTCTTCGATTCTGTATCTGTTCATCACACAAACACACTTCACCTCAGTCCACTAACTGCCAAGTCAATTTCTCATGCCCTTCTGCCAAGTACTGCCAATATGTTCAAGAGGCAAACATGAGGAGAATGCTTCACTACGGCACTGATGGCCAATCAAGGGCACTCCTCATGACAGGCAGTGCCGGTTGATCCCTTTACTGGTCGTTTCCACACCAGCTCCTGTGAAAGTTTCGATTCAGCATGCCACATAAATAACTCGTCATTCAAGGTAAAGTTTTCCGACATAAAATGTGTGCATGGCAAGAGACAGGAAAAACAGGGCTTGAGAAAGGCAGAAACAGGTGAACCCTATAAATATGGAAGAAACAGACATACTTCTCTACTCTGGATGTTGAGTGGATTTGCTCATTTAGAAGATTTGAGCCAATCATACTTTACCATCACTTTTATAGAGCATCTGAAGTATCGTATAAAAGGAACAGCGTCTTGAAAAACCTCCGTGAACGTGGTGATGAACTGTGTCAGTTGGTCAGTACACACAATATTTCCTTGGCTTGAAACATTAGAATCTGTTTCTCGCTGGCTGCAGAGAGATTTAAGATCCTGACACATCCATCATGACCCATTCATCCAGTTGACACTTACAACCTGCAAGACATTGGCAGAGGCTTTTTTCTGTATCGCGAGGAGCAGGGTCAGTTCATATGGGGCTCTATGGCACAGCTTGAACATATATCTGTGGCTGTGGCAGCATGTTAGATGTCTTTAATCACAGCTGCTATGGCGTCATGACATTTATTGTACAGCATCAGCCGAGCTTTTTGAGAGAAATATGTTCCCAATGGCAGATCGTATCTCTTATCGAGCACTCTCACCATTTGTTCCAAATCACTCTCTGACATGTAAGACCAGCTGTTCTTCTCAAGGGCACTTTCTCTTACATCTGCCTCAGCTGGCCATACGCTCCTCTTCTTTTATTGTGAACGCCATGCATCTGATGTCATCGGATGATGAATGACTGTAAATGTTATTGTTTTTAATATCAAGATTTTCCCTCACGTCAAACACAGCCTCCTTCCTTTGGCGCTAAAACAAATCCATCTGCATTTCTGTCTTTTCCTTCATTTTCTTTCTAAAAAGAAGATATTCTCTTTATTAAAGTTACAACAAGGAGTTTTCCACTGATTATGTGGTATGTAACTAACAGTGTCAGTTTCATACTGATGCCTCTATATGACATAAGCAAACACAACCATCCGCGAGAACATTGGCTTTTTCTATATAGATATTCTTTATGGTTGTCAACAAATTCCTATTCCCCACAAAATGAGACAAAACAATTAAATGCACGCAGACCGGAAGAGCCTATGTTTACCTTTTCACAGGTAAAGTTTCGCAGTGAGGGTAGCAGGAGGAGATTTTGTGGTTATGTCTGAGACTGGGGCAGGATCAGCAAAGACAAAATTAAAAATAATTGACTGAAGAACAAAACAAAGCTAAAAGGGACAGTGATAGAGCACAGGTGATACAAGAGTCACAGTTGGTCGGTCATTCAACAGAAGGAGGGTATTGCAGGATTTGAAAGGATCAACTTACTGGCCACAGTTACTATCTTTGAAGTACTTTTGAGCCTGGCTAGCGGCTCGACTCTACGGATGGTAATATCAGTCTGTGATCGGCTGACATATCTCTACAACCATGGGATGGATTGCCATGAAATTTTCTACAGACACTTGATATTGATATTCCACTTGACGTGAACATGGTAAAGATCATACCTACTATCATAACAGTGTGAGAAAGTTAGCATAATTCATTACACTCTGTCACTACACTAAAACTAGCTTTGAGCTGTGTTTGCTATATAAAATTGGATTTAATTGTACATGTGGCATTGATATACATGCACTTGATATCAAACTGTTTGTGTACATCAGTTAGCTTCAAAGAAAGCCCTATTTAGAAAAAAAAGCGCCAAGGGAGTCTCACTTGCTTGAGAGCCCATATGTGCTGAGGTTGAATTTACAATGGGATTAATCAGTGCGTAGATTCAGAAGGTCGAAAATGGTCAATTAAAAGCTTTGTATTTGTCTCCTGCACTATATCCTTTGATGATGGATGAATGCAAATTTCTCGGCGAACATTTTCATACTTAACATCACGTTACTGTCTCAAATAAAAGAAAAAGTCATGAATATTTATACAGCTGCATTTTCTAGCGAGATAAAAGAGGTGTACCTGCATCTCCAAACTGGCCAAAGTGTTCTGCTGTGTCAGCTGAGGAAATACATATCAAATACACACCTAAATAATTAATATCTGCATCTTATCTCATGAAGAACTTATGAGAGGTCGGATTCCTCTCTATGCTCCTCAGACAACATAACCTCAAATATGTCAGAAATCACAAAGTGCTGATGTAGGACAAGTGTGATGTGTATGTCACTTCTTTAAGTTTGGGTTTTGTAGTGCATTTCTTTTCTTTACTGTGTACCGTTTGACAATGCAGGAATGTCATAAAAGTAACACTTAATAAGATGTGCATTTAAATGCTTGCATCACATTACAATGGCTGAGCCTTGTTCATCAAACCTAGTTTTTCTCTTTTTTTAATTGAATCGAGTTGCAATCTGACTTTTGGATAACACCACAGCGTGACGCTACAGGAGCCATATTACGGTGCAAAATGGTGTTTAGCTGCTAGATTAATTTGTAAATATAAATACATTGCATGAGGATTTTTAATCAGATTTAGACTAATAACAGATTGCGCATAATTAAAGATAATAGCTGCATATGGTACTAAAACCTATTAGAACGACTTCATTGTGTCGAGCTGGCATCACAGCCCATGGTGGAGAGAGAAATCCTCATCCTCCCTGACAGACATATCCATATCAGATCCAGCCTGAAGATATTCTTTACAGGCAGTGGAGCACTTTGAAAAAAAAAAAGCAAATGTCAAAAATCATTCTGTTGCGGCTTTCAACAGACTGTGCCAGGCGATGACGCAATCGTCCGTCTGTGCCGAGATATATCAAGTTTTGCCAGTTATTTCAGCAGGGAGCCTCATCCATCTCTCTCCTCTATCTATGTCAGCACAGCGGCCGGGGCATAGCCAGCAGGGTTAATGATGAGCAGAGGGACAGATGGTTTCTGTTGTCAGCTGGAGTGATGGCTCCTAGCCTTGCCTCTGTCATTGAACCTGACAGACAGACAGACAGACAGACAGACAGACAGACAGACAGATATACAAACAGGACGGCAGACCTTTACATAGTTGTAGGCTTGTAATGACCTTTTGCAAAATGCCGTCACAGTGACATCACCCCTTGGATTGTGAACTTCACGAGAGGGTGGAGTTAAGTATAACCGAACGCTGAACATGACATGTTTAGCTAAAAAAAATACAAATAACTTTCATGAACTGAAAACACACAGTAAAAGTAACCACGCCCTAAAGCATATGCTGCTTTATTGTCTATTTTATTCTAAACGGGACTATAATTTACTAATGTAACATGATGCTGTATTGAAGAAGGCTTGAAACTAGCGATTGAGACAATAAACTCATCACGTTTACTGAGGAAATAAATCAAGTGAGAATTATGGTAATTTTTCATAGACTTCTATACAATCAGACTTCTTTTTGCAACCAGTGGAATCGCCCCACGCTGGCCATTGGGGAGAATGCAGGTTTAAGGCATTCCGGCTTTACTTTACCCAAGATTGCCCCTTGGTACGAACCAATTTGTTTCTCCGGTGCTGCCTGGTAAAAATCAACCGATTTTTCCCCCCTCAAGTGAAACAGGTACAGGGTGTAGCTCTTGGTGTTGCTGTTTTACAGCTTAAAGATAGTAATGGACTGCTGATGAATATGGAACTGCTTTCATGTATATCACTTTATCTGTCAGTGTTGGACACGCTGTTCTCTTGTACCATGACAAATGAATGCAGCTACATGAACAAAGTGTGTGCTTTTGAGTGAGCAACTACCCAGCCTCGATAATTTAATGCCAAATCTTTCCAAACGAAGAAACTTGGCTGGCTTTTAATTGACTTAATCATTTTATTACTCTACAAAGAGAAAAGATGAATGGCCTCTTATCTGGTAGGAACAAAATTAACACGTCTGCAAAGAAGAGGGAAAAGGCATTTTGAAACAGAATGAAAGTGTGTTTCTCTACCTACAGTTTGGAGGTCTGCAGGGAAACTTTATCTTCAAACAAATGTGGTATCAGTACAGCTAGAGCTTTTTTTTCTACTTGATGTTAGATAAAGCTTTCATTATTTCAGGGCATCCTCAGCAGGGAGATGACAAGAAAGCTGCCAGTTAAGTCAAAGTTTACTGTCACGTTGAACCACAAGGTCTCATTAGAGGCTCTGGTATTTAACAATGCTGCACATTGTAGCTCAAAGTTGACTTGATCCATAACAAAAAGAGTACTTTAATACATTTAAGGCACATTTTTGGACGCTCAAGATGAATACTGTAGTTTTGCACATTTATATCCTATGGCATATGACCACAAAGTACTGTGTTCAAATGCATAGAAGACAATAATACATTTTAAAGGGAAATGTGGAAGATCCAGAAACTTGTCTTTGAATAACAATTTAAATAAAAGATGAAATTGTTGAAAATCAATTATTATATCGATATGTGTGTTATTTACATGTTTTAACGATCTAGGGATAGCAGTGTTTGATGGATTGCCATTAAAGTTTGTACAGCCAATTATGGTCCCTGAAAGACACATCTTAGAGACTTTGGTGATCCCCTGACCTTTCTTCTAGAGCCACCATGAGGTTGACATCTGTGGTTCACAATGATTGCCATAAAAAACATAACAGATAATCAACTTTAGTCATCTAACTTCTCCTCTACTACCAACAATATCATGTTTTAGTTCTTTGTTAAAATATCTAGACAACTATTGGATAGATTGCTGTGAACCTTGGTACACACATTCATGCTCAGCAGAGGTACAACTGTAATAACTGAAAATAATCTCCTGGCTTTTCATCTCGTGCCATTAACAGATCATTTACTTTGGTTAAGGACCAAATACTGTTAAACTGATGACATTACCATCAGTCTCACTGCACTTTGTTTTAATGCTAATTAGCTAAATGTTAGCACGCTAACACACTAAAGCAACATGGTGAACATGGTAAACATTTATTGAATATGTATTTTTGTATGTTACCGTGCTGATGTAAACATGTGAGATATAGCTTCACAGAGCTGGTAGCAAGGCTGTAGACTTTGAAATCATAAAATCCTAGCAGGAGTATAAATAGTTTTTTACTCTTATCATTTCAGTAGTCGGCCAAATTACTGACAAGGCGATTAGACAAATTCAGGTATCAGTTTCCATAAACTAGATTAATGCATCTCTCAGTTTTAGACCAATTTAACAAGTGGTTGAAGTTACTTATTTTACATTTAATAACATCACAGTAAAAACTAAGTCAAGGTAATTTATTGGTTCACCTCATCTCATCAGCCCCAAATTTACCACTGAGAAAGCCTGAATAACAGGCATGCTGAGCCGCAGTTTGTGAAATGGAAAATAGTCTGTGCCAGCTGCTGGAAGATATAAAATTGCAATTGGAAGAATCTTCTCTCTGTTACATTGAGTGCCAATCTTCTGTGCAAGTTAGTGGCTTATTTCTTAGCAGTCACTTTCAGTTATACTGACCCTGTTGTTTAGTGGGTGGATGAAATCGGGAGACTCTTATAATTCCTCGCATGTCAACTGAAGAGCTAATGCCTATTCGTCAGACTCAGTGAGACTGACAGGCATCTGTCATTACAGCTGCAACTCAATCAGCTCATCATTGGAGCTGAGAGATGACGCCATAGGAGACCGACAGTTCACAGTACAGAGCAGACAGTGACTGAGGCTCAGACTTGCAGTGTAATAACATTAGACCTGCATGGAGAGAAAGGAAGCGGGTCCATGGTAATGAACAATTTCCTCGCAGGTTTAACGGCCCTTTGCTCTGTGGCATGTCGTTCCCAGGCTTTGCCTGGATGTATTGTGTGATAACTGGGTTGAACTGACTCTGGGGAAGAGTGGGAGGACGGGAAAGAAATGCTCGGATTAAAGGACACGGCAGGCAAGCCCCATGAAGCCTCCGATTTTCCCAGGGAGTGACCTGCATTGCTCCTATATTTGATGTCTCACCAGTTCCTGGGCAGCCTGGCAGTTTTTCCTACACAAGAGCTGAGATACAGCATCACACGCGCACACATGCTCAGACACACAACCACACACACAGGTAGTACACAAACAAGCACGAGGCATGGCCTGCGGGTAGATTGTGGGAATGAATGATCTGAATGAGGACTTTTGATGTGCAGCTTGTGTATGCACAATGAACACAAAACCTTTTTTGTACGGCATGCAATTGAGTTCAGAGCTCTCCTTTATGATTCAGTGTATTCTGCGTTGCTACGCATCATCATAACGAGAGAGATTGCTAGAGATAGAGAGATACAGAGAGAAAGGATGAAAGCCATTCCTCCAGAGGGCTTTCTCTCTTTTTTTGCTCCACTGATCATCAAAGATCTTTGGCCCCTCTGTGCCTACTTTGCTGCCAGTTTGTGTGCAAACATGGCAACACACCAACTCCGCTGGAGCCAGGCAGGGCCACCCACAATCAGCAGGCATTAAAAATAGCAGGACACACAGCAGATGTATATCTAAAGACCTTTCTTTGATTCACAGCACTGATGATGTGTCTTCTTTTTTTGTGTGGTTAAACAACAGCACAGATTCCAGAGGGGAAATGGAGAGCCTTGGTTTTGAGAGAAAACTAGCCTTGTATTTGGGCCCCTGCACTCTGCAGTCCATCAATATTTGTGGCCATTAAAACCAAATCAATGTCTCCTAGACGGGAACTAATCCCTGTGGCCTTGTGCTTTGTTTGGGCACCACCACCTTTGATTATTCAACATCAATCTGCAATGGAGGGAAAGAAAGGACCACAATCAGATTAGTGACAGCTACACTCGCTGAGATAACAGCATTAGCTCCTTGAAGGCGAAGCCTCCACGCTCTCCGTCATCATCCATCTCCCCCCTTGCCATGACCTCACACAGGTGCCAAATAAAAGTTTTTTTAGTGAAATGTTGCCTGAATGTTACAATTTTCCAAAATCGTCTCCATAGCCTCCCAGGTGCAGTAGGTGTATCACCTTTTTTTTCCAGCCTCATAGTGTTCATGATAGTTCTCCTGAGCCTCCAGCTCTAATAATCCTTATGTCCTTTCAGAGGTGGGGAACCCTGAACAGGATTGGCCTGTAGATTGGAGCCATCCTTCTCCCAATCCCTCCTATTAGATCTGCACCTCAAGGCCTTTCCTCATCAAAGGAGCAGTGGATTTCACCTGGCATTGGGCTGACACCTCATAGATTAGACCCTCTATCTCATCTCTCTTTCCTGCATTCACCCTCTATCTCTCCGTCTCCCTCTCTCTCATTTCTCTTCAGAGCTCCAATTACTCTTTTCTGGCTAAACGCGCACACACACGCACACACACTGGATCTGTTAGCAGCTTCAGCACAACAGAGAAAATGACATTGTATAAACTATTCTATTTCAATTTAATGATACATTAGCTTAAACAAGAATTTTACGAGGGACTATTAAAATGTTATATGCCTTGACTGGTATTTGGAAACTAGAGAGGAGGATCTGGAGTTTATGAAATGAAAGCTCATATAATCCAAATGGTTTTTTTCATACCCTCTGAAACCATTTAAAATAAGAAAAAAGAAGACACAAGATATTTCCCTGAAGAGCTGTTCTGCCAGCTTCAAGTCTAATAAAGAATAGTACCACTTTATCAATAAGAAGGTATAAGGGAGGTGCAGAGCTGAAATGGATTAGTGTGGACAGGCCATCAGGGCTATAGATAAGTCTCCAAGAAGTGTTTAAAAGAAATGCTTTCTGTCGTTATCTGGTAGGAGGGGGGAGCCGGAGCCTATCCAATGTGATAGACTCTGGCAGAAAATCAGTGGTCACTGAGCCACTAAAGCAAGCCCCCCGATAATGGAATACAATACAAAACAAAAGCTGCTCTATAAAATCTGAATTGGACCAATTTTGTTCCCCCGTCTCGGATTTTGCTGTGCCCGTCTACAGGTATCTTGTGCACGGAGCTATGCAACCTGCACAAGCAAGTGACTCAACCATTCAGTAACAATATTGAAATTCACTGGAGGACACCGGGAATAAATGAACATGATCAAACTGGCGAAAGTGTCTCCGAAACCCATTCTGGCAAACAGTAAGTCTATATTGTACACCACAACTTTGATACATCACATTAATAATAAAGTCGACCCTTTGAAGCAACTACTACTACTCCTTAGTATTGTATCGCTGCACAGTTTAAGTGATTCAGTGTTCGGCCATCTGTAAGAAGCACAAGTTGGCCTGGGTCAATGGTGCAGTGAAGACACACTTGAACGGAGCTGTCCGTGGGAAAATTAGAGAGAAATCAAAGTAAAGACTGCCTGTTAAAAAGAATACCACCTACTTTATTTCTCACTCTGCAGTGCGGCATCTGCACTTGCAAGTATTGCAGTACAGTAAGTAAAAATACGTGAACCTCATGTCAGTCGGTCTCAGGTGTCCCACAACTAAAGAACTCGATTAAGTGTCGGCCCCTGTGAGATTGTAGCGACAATTTGATCTTTTGCACTAAGCTGACGGAGAGTGAATAAGTGGAAACGCTCTGTTTTTCTCTACGGGAACAGCAGGTGAAGTCCCAAAGAGATCCCACGTAGACCCAAGGGGCCTCGCCAGCTGCCTCACCAATCTGCCTCCTACAGAGGAGTGAGACTATCACCTGTTGACACACTGGATGTCATGGAGAAAAACACATTAAGGCCGCCTGAAAGCTCTTCCATCATAATAGCTGTCATCATAAATGTTCGTGAGAGTTTATGTGCTCTTTTTATTTCATGTCCGGTGGTTGCAAAAAGCATGCCCTATAGGAGAAAAACACAACACTTTAAACAGCATAATATTCAAAAGTTTAATGAAGCAATGCACTGCATTTCCTAGAGGGCTGAGTGAAATTCTTTGTTAGAGAATAAAAGAGAGGAGTGAGACTACACTGATTATTATTTTTCACCCAGGGCTCAGTATTAAAAGAAAGCACCAAAAATGTGTGAAACTGTTGTTGATAGCAGCTCAGACAAAAATGAAAGCCCTTTAATGAGACCTTGAGTGCGGTTTTGTGAGAGGCTGCTTGTAATCTCTGATTTCATTGTCCTCCGAATTGTATTACTAATAAAAACATGTAAACGGATAAATAAAACAATCAGGATGTACAACTCTAATCAAATATACTTTTTTATTCCTCATAATCACAATAAATATACTAGACAAAGGTTGTTTTCCAATTATTTTAATTTCTTCCATTCCTTATGCTCGCCTTGATCTCAACCTGTGTGCACTTTCAGAATTAAAAGACAAAAAGTAAAGTCTAACAAATGTAATGTGTCTAACCACCATATCAAAAATGCATGCCCGAAATCCCGAAATTTTCTTGCCGTATGGATTTAGTTTGTTCTCCATGACTGTTCACTCTGAATCTAAAACTTTACTGATTGCAGTGCTAACATTACTAGCCAATGTGTTTTTGTCTTTCCACTGTTTTACTCTAACACCTGTGCACATTGTCAGACAGTAAACGTGTTAATATTCATGTTATGCTTGTAAAGCCATCATTTACTTGAGAATTTGCCTTGGATAACTGAATGATGACAAAGACTGGAGAGACTCCATAATAAGCCTCAGTATTTCTCTCAGTATTTTATTTTCAGGGAATTGTTCCCTGGCAGAGCCCCATAATCCAAACTAATGAGCTATGACTCTGACACCACTGATGCACAGTGAAAGGCCTTGCTCCAGGATTCCTGATATGGACCAAACATGTCCGCCCGACTGCTCATCTGTGGCTGAATCACAGGGCCGAGTGTCACTGGGCCGTTTCACTTAGATTTCTTATAACGGTCGAGGAGCGTTGTTAATGCACAAGATGGAAGGACGGAGAGAAAAGAGAGAGGGGAAGATAAATCTGTGGATTCTCTCTGTCATTCATGTAATCTCCTTTTCAGCCAGGTAGCCACACTGAGTAAAAAAGCAATCTGTCAGAGAATGTCAACCGAAGAAATATTGTCATTCTATAACACATGAGCAGAAATCGACTCTGCGTAATTGAACATCGAAAAAGAAATAGGTTGCATTTAGTGTCATTATACCACTTCGTATAAACAAATAAAACTGGATAAAAGGTGATGAGATGAAGTCACATAAATACAGTGCAAAGTGAAAATACCAAACTATTTATCAAGGGATCTACCAAAATAGTTTCCAACTACTGTTAAAACTTCTTCACATCAACACCCGTAGAAAACAGAATCGAGCAAGAAAATGACTCTGCAATTGCATATGAGTATAAAAGGCATTCCAAATGTGCAGCAGACAACAATGCACTAGCAATGGATTAAACCCCTGAGAAAATGAAAAGGCTTCGCTATGAAAAGCGAAGGTTGTTATGAAGAGGAGGCCAAACGCTATCTCTTTGTACTTCTTTTCTTAATACCCAAAGGAACATGACAAAAGAGATGACCCACTGGTGAATATGGAATTCAAAAGACTGCGTCTGATAGAGAGCGTATTCTGAGCAGAGGCATGCTCCTGTGGCCCCTTCAGCATTTTAATAAGGGGACTTAATGGGAAATGCAGGCGGGAATAAGAGGAGGTGAGACAGTGATGGGGCCAGGGTGACTCTTATCTAAACAAAGATGCACAAACATGTGCTGCATGCAGTCAAACTATTAACTTCTGCAGATATGGAGGCTGCATGTCTGTGACCCTCTTTACACGTGGGAATATGATGCATCCTGGCTGATCAGGACAAACGACTGTATGTTTACTACAGTTATTACAGAAGAATTCGGAAAATAAACTCGTCAAACAGAGATCTTCTAAACACTAGTGCAAGGGGCACGGAAGTCGCAATGTCAGTTTAAAGAAAATGATTAGTGAAGCAATGCTTCAAGGCCTAAACTGAAATTAAATAGAAATTGGACTTTAATGCCAGGAGTGTCGTGAGATATGTGTCGCCAATTTTCAATGCTGTTTTTGTATCCGATAGAATTTTCCGATTTCTGTGCACGTTAGTGGGTTAGGGGTTAGTGTAAAATGAAAACTGATGACTTCACTTCTAGAAAATGCATTTCTGAGTGTAAATGAGAGTTGACTGAGGTATTGAGTGCAAATAGGAAAGAGGGAAAAAAAAGAGTACAGCTGACAAAGAAAGACATTAAAATACAGAAAGATTCATGTTTTGATGATACTACCAACACTTTGCATGGTATTTACTAAGACTACAGATGTAAATGAGGAATATTGGTTGAAGAGAAGCATGTATTGATCCTGCGAGAGAATGGCTATGTGAGGAAATATTAAATGGCCTGATGTTGTCAATGCAACAAAAAGATCAGTAAATGAATGAGTTGAGTGGAAAAAAATCACTGTTGGAGACTTTTGGTAAATCCTTTAGAGTTTTTTGCCACTTGTCATTGAGTGACGGAAAATTTGTGTGGAGAGGACGACGACATGGGTTTTGGGCTGCCAGGACACCAATACTTATCTTAATGAGCTTCTTGTCAGTGTGTAGAGAGGGAGGCAGGAAATACAGCAGCGTTGCTTCAGGCTCTGATCATATCATTGCACACTCTGCCATCTGGGGAATGCTTACAGACAAGATACGGCACAAAGAGTGGATGATTTCAGAGTTTAGTACACCAGTAATATGGGTCAAACTCAAATGGATATATACACCTCAACCCTGTGAGACCCGCGGGATCACCAGGCCCCAGCCGGCTTTACTGTCTTTAAGAGGCTGTAGCGGGCTCAGCTTTAAAGCTAGAGTCAAGATACTGATATTATATGAAACTGCAAAACCTACCATGTCATGAAAGCAATGTTGGCAAGAAAAGACTGGCCATATTCACAGGGGTCCCTTGACCTCTCACCTCAAGATATCTGAAGGAAAATGGGTTCTATGGATACCCACGAGTCTCCACTTTACAGACATGGCCACTTTATGCTAATCCCATGAAGTTTTAGGCATAAACTGGACTCTTGTGGATCCCTTTTGTATTTATGTGTTATGATAGTGTGTTAGTCCCCTAAGGAGACATTTACTTGTAGTGAGTTCACTTTTTGAAAGTTGACACCAACTTTGGCACCAAATCTGTGAAACAAATGGTACCAAATCAAAATTTATGAGACATAATTGAAAATGGGAATGTCCATCATACACTTCCATCATAATGTTCTAAGCACTCATACACTCAAAACGTATATGTGGGTCTCTAAGGGTTAACCACATGCAATAAATGTATTCCACACCATACTTTTATTTCAAAAAGCTACAGAAATGAAAAGGCTATGAATCATGGGAGAGAATGTAGACGTTCAGTGCAGAAGAACAGCTGACAGGTTCAGGTTCTCAGCACCATGCCCCGAGGCCATTACCATCCAGTTCAGACATGAATATCTTATTAAGAGCCAGCGTGAGACATTTCGTGCAATTAAGATAGCTATTGAGATGGTGTGTTAATATTTGAAAACACCTGTGCCCATACACACTCTTGTAATGATTTGCAGTGAACTGTAAACCTCCAAGAACCTTTTTTAATTTCAAGATCATTTATCACATGAAAACCTCACATTTGTGACCAGTTTTCACCTCCAACAGCATCCCTCTGGCATCTGTGGTCTCCGTTAATATTCAGGCTCGCCAACATTTGCCACAAATAACTAAAACTATTTTGGAATGAGCCACTATTTTGGCCTCACTGCTGTTCACTCAGTACATGCTCCACAGAGAGGCAGTGAGTCGGAGAAACTAACGGAGGCTTAAGAGCAGCACACAAGTTACAGGAAAATCTTCTCCTTAAGTGAAATATCACTTGAAGATTATCGAGCTGGAGACTAAAGGATATGAAGAGCTTGTTACATGCCGGCAAAACTTAGGTGACAGCAAAGACCTTAAGCACCATCTCCATCAAGCCTCAACAACATCTGTGGGTGAGCATATGTCCTCGAACCTTCCCAGTTGATCTCAATAATGTATACAGAGCTGCAGAGGCATTTACATAAAACCCATGTAGGATCAGGTAAAAGAGCTGCTAGGCAGTCAGAGGCTCTTCCTTGCCTCCCTGCTTATGAATATTAATCAGCACATGATCACCGGAGCTGTGCTTTCCCTAATAAGGAGGGTCATTCTTGTTGGAGTACTGTCGGATCAAAATAGCCCATGCTACGGACTTTCTGTGACCTTGGCAAATTAACATGCAGAGAGCAGGGGGCACATGAAAATTCTCCTTGTGTTTTCAACCAATGCAAGGCTGAACATTCCAGCTGGAAGGAGAGAGGGAGCGAGTGCATTTTACTCAGATGATATCCCTGAGGACGGTGAAGGCAAATTCTGACTGATGAATATGCAATGTGCAGTTTACGGTAAGATCTTTGGCCGGCAACACATGGGAGAATCTGTAAAAGACTACAAGGCATGCATTCTGTATGTAAGACAGAGGCATTGTTATGAAAAAGGAGTCAATTAAGTTGACACTAAAAGGAAGGCAGAGTCATGGGGGAATTTTACGTCTCGCAGTTTAACATAAATGGTAGAAAACACACTTGCTCCTGGGCTAACCGCTCACCTTATCTTCTTCATCCACCATGTTCCATTTCATTGACCACATATTCCACTTTAGTGCACTATGAATGAAGATTCTGCTGCAGGCATTCAAGTGGATCTACAAACAAAATACATTTCTGTATTTTTCTAGTTTAAAATCCTTTGTAATCACATATATGTGATCACTTGAGTAATTGTAATGCTTTGACATTGCAGAAGGACTTTGGAATACTTATTATTGAGAGGAAATTAACTATACAGTTCTGTACTGTGCAGTGTATTGCTTGGACAACACACTGATAAGCAAAACTTGTTTCAAGTACATTGAAGGCCTGTCATGAAAATGTATGTTTAAGTGGCCAGCAAGACAACGACCACGGGAGTTTACATGGGAGTTACATGAATGTGTTCATGTTGAGTCATTTAAAAAGATCTAAAATGAAAAGAAAAAAGGAATAACTAAAAAACTACTGTATGAAAAGCCATGGGTGAAGAAAATAAAGAAACGGTATGAGGAAAACACACAAGCTTTTCAAACTTTTCATTGGCAACGTGTGAGCAGCAATTTAATGTTGGAGCTAGTTCAGATGGTGCCAAGTGGAATTTGGTTACATAATATTAGTTTCATCTGTAGCAATGCATCATACTTCAGATGTTTATGTTCCTGTTTTATATGAACAATCTTTATGGTACATTCAGCCATCGGGTACATTTGTTGAAAAAAGTTAATTTGTTTATTAAAAATGTCAAAGCAGAAACCTTCTAGTATCAATGTGCTTATACGTATATATATATATATATATATATATATATATCTTGATCCTTCTCTACCCCTCCAATAAATAAATGGTTATTTGCTATGCAATTATGAGTTACTTTATGCACAAGCAGCCTTGTGACAGCTACTGAGAGTTGTGGCTCTAACTTTCAAAGGCTTCTCCTTTATCTACTGTGGATTGTACCTCATTTGTATGTTGCTTGTAAATGCAAAACAGACATACATTTAACACACAAGTCACTATTCATGCACATTAATCTTCAGAGATTATCGATAATAATAAATATTGTACTCACCTCGATTACTCAATATTAGCTGACACATTCCAAGATCTCAGCAATTAACTTGTTACCACTGATCAATTGATTGTGAAAACTATAAAAATAAGAACAAAGTTGTTTTAATCAAAAATGTTCTTAAAAAGAATGAAACATTATATTATTACCTACATGAATCCCAATTGATTATAAGGGTGTTTTGGGTTGATATTAAGAAAAAACACAGAAGTAATAAAATGACTGATGGCTGAATTCCATTTAGCTGCTTCGGTTTCAAGGTCCTGGTTATTATATAGAGAATCTATAGTATATATAGAATTACTCTCCAAGTGTATAAGATAATTACAGTACTATACACTACAATATAAACAATAAAGCTTATAAATATATTCATTATTCTAGGCCATATGCAAAATCATTGGCACCGAGATTTTTATGGCTGTTTATGCAAAGGTTTTCTCCTGGCAGCACAGTCTCTTAGCACAGCACCCACACACCCCCCCCCCATATATCTCTGGTCACACCCCAACTAATAAGATACTTTGCATCTTGCTGTGTATTTACTAATTTCAGTGAGTGTGTGTGCACCAAAGTACACGCGTGATGCCCTTCTGAATGAGGTATTGTAGGCAGCGGCCGTAATTAAAAAACAAAAAAAGATGAACAAACAAAAAAAAAAAAAAAAGCTGTGATGGGATCATAAATATTTTCAGGCCCATGTTAGCATGCTAATTTCCGCTGGGATTGCATTTCAATTTTATCACTCCATTTCATTTCCTACTTTCACCCCGCTCCCCTCAGCAGGATGTAGTATCATTTCTATGGAGTGTTTCTTTACCTGTGGCAATCTGTTTCACGGTGCTGAGATTACAGACAGTCCTAATTAAAACTGTTGTTATATTTATAGAATTAGCGGGGTATTAATTGGAGCAGAAAGCGAAAGAATGTGAGGCGGGTAGACAGACGTGGGAGAGTAAACATCTTTTATCAGACTGCACTTTCATCTGGGGACTGTGCCAACTGCATTCACAAGCAATGTTAATCCATCACACTTCAAAGTCCCTCATGGGACATCTAAACAAACACAGCAAAATGGGAATACTAACAGAGTCTTGGGGACGCCTCCTTATATCGTACGTGTGCATTTCAATAATTAATACATCACAGTGGGCCGAAAAGCTCCTCCAAATGTGGTCAAATAATGCAGCCTATTTGTGGAAAAACTGGAAAGACTTATGTATCCTCGTCATCTTTGGTATTCCAAAATCCATTCCTCGCTGCTAATCTGTCTCTGTTAGGCAAGACAAAGGAACTTGCAATGATATTGAATCCTTTGTAGACAGTCCCATAACATAAAAGGTCCAGTGTGCAGGATTTTTAACCTAAAAATGTGAAAGGCCCTCTCTAAGATAGTGTTTGGTTTGTCCGGTCTGGGCTACTGTAGAACATGGTGAAACAACAGGGTGGGCACCGTGAAGAAGACCCACTCTAGATGTAGAAATGAAGGGCTCATTCTAAGCTAGTGA
Source organism: Bovichtus variegatus (assembly GCA_943593645.1). Classification (NCBI taxonomy): domain Eukaryota; kingdom Metazoa; phylum Chordata; class Actinopteri; order Perciformes; family Bovichtidae; genus Bovichtus; species Bovichtus variegatus. Next base: position 5,400,193 of record CALSCE010000030.1, read on the forward strand.
AAACACAATGAACACTAGCAACACTACACACATCGAGGAGAATCAACAACAAATCGCAGTATATTATTATTATTATTATTATTATTATTATTATTATTATTATTATTATTATTATTAGTCAATTGGCAGACACTCTTATCCAGAGCGACTTATAGTGAACTAACTACAGGGACAGTCCCCCTGGAGCAACTCAGGGTAAAGTGCCTTGCTCAGGGGCTCAATGGTGGCCGCCTGGTATTGAACTCACAACCGGTGTTGTATTTGGAAGCCTGACCACTAGACCACCACCATCTTTACTGCAGTGTGAACATGGTGAAAGTTATAGTTCTGAGGTTTAAGTCTAAAGGTTTGTGCTCCATTAACCAACAGACGAGATCAGCGGCAATCACCTCACACTTACTGTGAAACCAATGAAGCCAGATTGGACTGTGTTTTCCAAAAAGGCAGTCAAGTGAAAAAACAGCTTTGCTCCCAGAATACAGCGGCTGCATCGATTTAGCGCTGGGGTCACTTCTGTCTTGCTATCAGCCAAAGCATGCCAGAGGATCTTAGGCAGACAATGGACCAATACTGGGCCTGATTCTTACAGACAACAGCCTCTATTGAACTTCTTATCGATATCTGTATCAAGCAAAATCATTGCCCTGCCTCGGTCAAGCACCCATTCTTTATTAATGCCTACTTTGGATCGGCACTCCCATCGATGGAGAGGATGGACACACTTATTACATGTGTTATCTTGTCTCCGTCCTCTGAGAGAGACACCACGGGGGGAGAGTGAGGAGGAGGAGCGGAGTTTATTGGCTTTAGCAAGGTCAGAGTGGGAGAGAGGGGAGAAAAAGTGCTGGGCCAGCACAATGGGCTTTTATTTTGTTGGGTCAGGCAGTACAGGCGATTAAGCTGTCAGCCAAGGGGGGACGCCATTGATTTGGGCATGGAAGGGTGGGAGGGCTACACCCCTGTTGTTATAATGTATTAGCCAGCAGCAGTTTGATTTGGTGGTGAGGAGGTATAACAATGTGAGGGCTACACAGCACAGTCATCATTAAAGTCTATACAAAGAACATAGTTCTTCGCTCCTCCCCCAGCTTCCCTTTGGACTCATTGCAGTGACAGCCTTTGGGCACTGTCAACGTTTCACTGGCATGTAATTTGAGCTGTTTTCTTGCAGGTAATTTGATATGACACTCGTTGAATATAATATATCATTTTGACTGCCACAATGGGGCCATCGGCGCAAGATCTCAATTCATATTGACAGACAGGGGAAATTGAGAAGAATTGAACCAAGCAACGGCAGTCTGTAAAAGTGGAACTGGGTGGGCCGCTCCAAGAGCGAGAGGGGAAATTACAGGGTCATGGACTTAAATAACCCTCCATACAGACATTTGGAGGAAATGACTGTGTATTTTTACACACAGTTTAATACATGAGTGAGCAGAGCTGCTCCTGTGCATTCAGGGGAACTGAAGCTTTCTAATGAAGAGCCATGCAGGCAATGGATTCTACGCTTTAAATGGTGGAGGCCTTATATAATAATAATAATAATAATAATAGGAAAATAAACATAAACATACAATATACAGATATACAAAGGGTTTCAAGGAAGTGTACTGAACATAGTTTGCATGCTTTCTGTCCAAGGCATATATTTATAACTAATTATAGGATTCTTTTTCTCATGGTATGGTTTATATGCTGAGTGTATTGGCAGCTACACGTTGACGATATTTCAACTTCAAATCACAACATTAGATTTAGCCTTATCATCAAATTAAAAGTATTTTATGGATACTTCAATCCTAGTTTGATACACTTTTAGTTTCTATTCGTCAGCTGTAAATTCACCATGAAATTTGAGAAACCCTATGTTTGCACTACAGACTTGGATTTTAAAATGTGTTTCACTCTGTGTGTGTTTTGCATTAAAAACATCTAGTCCTTGTCCTTGATTTGCTCACTTGGCTATGATACATCTTCTCAGAAATGACATATGGGCAGTAGTAGCCTGCAGACAGTCAGTGTTATGTCACACTGTTCATTAAGGCAGTAAATCCTCTCTTGCCCCTTGCCCTTTCATTCCAGAGAGGCAATTAATCTGCATCATTTTACGAGCAGGATCACACATGAAGATGCCTCCTAATGTCAGTTTATTGCTCTTTTATGATGCCGTTCGAATTACGTTTTTTCTGACTTTTAGGAGTGACACAATAAACAGCACAGAGTTAAGTCAAATTTGAAGTAAGAGGTCTTCAGCAGGGTTAACCATCAGGAATGAGTAGTTGCTCCATGCCCTGGCTATAATTCTTTCTACCTCAATTAACTTCACAAGTTCCCCCTCAACACAAATGAGATCTTTAAATTGTGTACTTAAATTAAAACTATAAATGGAAATGGTTCTTTACTATTAAGCAGCAGAGTCACACCTGCTTCTCCTGTCATTAAAAAAACAGGTAGTGGATGTGACCAATTTGCGCTGACTTGGCTCTCAGTTGGTAATTTAGTGGGCTCAGTATTTATTTATTTTTTTACAGTTGTTGGCTTTGTCCTGACAGAGTGTGGGGAAAGTAGCCACAGAGAGGCCACAGCTCCAATTACACGCAGCCTTTGCTCCTTGAATGTCAAGCTATTTTGCATTACCCAAAGTGCAATGGCATTCAGCGGATATTAGCCCCACTCCAGCCACATCCGTCACATTGTTTCATGTGGGTCCTCGAGCAAAAAGTAAACGATCGTCTAGTCCTTTCCTTCCATCTATATCCTATCTTCCCTGAATTTTACACTTCACGTTTCATGGAGGTTTGGGCGCCTATGAAAACAGTCTTGCACAAAGCCAAATGAAATAACGAATGGTTGGAGAATGTCCTTTCAGCAGCTTTTGTAATTGCTTCAGAGTGATGATTCATGATCTGTCTTTCAATGCCGTCGGTTCATTGGCTGCATTGCCACCCTGGGCCCCTCAACTTTTCCCATTAGAGACTCCACAGGCTTGACAATTTAGCTGCTTTGTCGATCATTAAGAGGGGAGACGCTGAGCTTCCCCTCTCTAATTAAACCTTGATTAGAAAATTGCTCTACCGCAGACACAACACTGAAGAAAGCGTTAGGCAGGGGACATAAGGTGCCCTAGAAAGTGCAGGTGGTGTTCCCATAATACACCATGGCCATAAAAACACAGCAACACAATTGCACTGAACTACTCTGCTGTCTGCCTGTTCATTCAGAGAACAAGTGATCAAAGATCCATGTCTTCTTAATTAAGGCAACTAATAATCAAGCTACGGCCAAGATCAAATATCCAACATCAGCAGTGGCTCGTCCACACCACATACAGTAAATAAGAGTTTAAATCTCTAGAAAAGTACGATTCACAAACTATTCTGAAACACATGATTGCAATGCAGTTTTGCTGCTGACTTGAAGGTTCCAGATTCACATTCTCACTTGCAAACACACATGCTTTACGGACATGATATCAAATGTGCCACAGGTAAAAAAAAAGATGACACATGGCTTGTGTCTGTGAGTGGGTGTGTTTTAAGTTAAATCTTCACAAAATAAAAGATAAAATATTAGAAATAAAAACATTTATTTTGAGTGACTGTAAAGTTAGAGAACCGGTTCTATTCACAGCTTTAGGAATAACATGTACACTGAGGGAACGTAGACATTTCAACACCGAATGGACAGCACATACTGTATATTCACACACGTCTAGAACTTTTTTTCAAGTCAAAGTGCAATCTTTGACTTTCAGGCATGATGCACATCTGGAGCAGCGCTCACATTTACAAGCTGTGAAAGTTCTGACTACGCACTGCGCAGTAAAAGCCTTTAGTGTGAAGTCTCCAAGCCTTTCTAGTGGTGTTTCCTAGGCAGCTAGAAAACTGGGGGACGAAGGGGTTGGGGGTTGAAAGGGGAGAGGTCAGAAGTCCGGCTGCTTCATTATTTATACCTCTAGGCTTCCTCACACTACCTTTAGGGATCAGAGCCACATTAAGCACTCATGCTCTCACTAAATGCTGGAAATAATATTTCACAAAAAATATTAAAGGTTAAGGAAATGAAAAAGGTTAAAAAAATAAAATAAATCAAACCTTCATTAGAATACAAAAACAGGTAGTGAGCATCGCAGTGTTGTCCATAGTGACCCACTGGGCTTCACTATAAAACCATAACACAAAAATTGATTCTCCAACATATTAGGCGTGGCATGAAAATATCAAGAGGGTGGCAGGGGTGGAATTTAATAATTGAGGCAGTTAAAATCTCAAGGAATAAATATAAAATAGCCTACAAGTCACCTAGGTTGAGGAGTCTAGGGCTCCAGTAGAGTTCAGGTTCTTTACAATCAAGGAAAGAGCAGCATAGGTCTCCAAGACAGTTCACAAAAAAACTCTTATATAAATTATAAATATAAATGAATTCATGCTCTAAAGTATACCATAAAAATAAGTCTGTACAAATGTTAATTAAACGGGAGGCTAAAATCCAAAGTCCAGCACTACCATATCCAAAAAGATGTCTATATAAACATAGACATCAACAGGAAGCATTATTTAATCAAGGTCCGGCACAATAAAGGAGAATTAATATTCAACCACTGCGGGTCCGCAGGAACAGAGAAAACCTATGGCAGTAACAGGGTACACATTGGCTAATGTAAAGCTCACGCCTCACGTGCCAGAGGGCTACACAACTCTCAAAGGGTACTCGAACAGCGAGGCAGAGCTCCTCACTCTGACACGTGTAACACTGTGGACTTGCCTTCGTGCTCCTGTTCCTCCATCCCTCTCGTTGTCGCTTATCTTGAAGCTGTGGTTGTTTTACTGCTGGCCAGCGTGTGGGAGGACAGTTTTGACATGGATCCTTGGGAGAGCTGCCCGACCTGCGGTTGTTGGTCGCCATGCTGCCAAACTTTCCTTTCCCCCTTCCTATGACTTATTCACAGTGCGCTCATGGGTATGCTGAAGGAGACAGGCCTACATACACCATACATGCACACCTGGTCCTCACCTTCAACCGCAGATGGGCATAGTGCTGCACCCCGGCTCCATCGTCCCACCACTCGGTCTCATGCCTCTGTTTCCCTCTCTCCCCTCATCCTACTTTTGTGAGCCTGTCTCTTTCTTTAATCTGTGCTTTGGAGGTCTGGTCCCTTCTTCCATTGGTCCTTACTGCCCCACTCTCATGTCCCATTGGTTAAAAACAACGTCTATCAAAAGGAAAAGGCTTAACCAGGTCCATAGACTGTATATAAGAGGTGGACGTAACACCCATTGGTTTGGGGACTACGGTTTTGAATCCTTGAGTTTGGCGTTTTGGCCATCGCCATTTTGTTTTTTTGAAACCAAAAGTGACAAGAGAGGGTGACGCTAAGTACAAAGGAATGCTGAACAAGTCATTTTTAGGCAACCAAAATGTTACAATTATCTTTCATGAACTGAAAACACACTGTGAAAGGGTTAAAAGCCTCTGAATATCCACACAGGTGTTTTCAGTCATTCTGGCCAAGTAGGGCGCTGCTCAGGTTGAAGGTGGGCCAGAGTTTTGATGTTTTATTAGGGCACAAATTTTTTTTTTTTTAAGAATGATAAAGGTGTAATTTGTCTTGCCCTAAGGGGTGCAACAAAGGAACTCAGGAAGATGTCAATCAATTAGTCTATACACGCCCACACAGTCCTGAGATTGGTCTAATCAGCCAGATTAACTGAAAACACCACTGTGAGTGTACAGGGCCAAGACAAAAACACCCACAAAACCAACAGTGACCTGTCAATCCCAAGGTAGATACGCCCCAAAGCATACCATCTATATTATTATTTTACTCTAAATGGGACCATCATTTACCAAATGAATATCATGCTGTATTGAAGATGACTTTAAACTAGCCATTGAGACCATAAACTCATTAGGAAAATGTTTCCTGAGGTAATAAATCAAGTGATAAGTACACTGTCTTTTCTGCCCATGTATGGGAACTACCCAGGGGTCTCAACAACCTCATCTGACCTACTTGATATTATAGTCTCTTGTAAATGACGCCTCCTCTTTAGATCTCTCATTTCATGAGAAACTTGCACTTTGTGTTGGTTTGACAGTGGCAAGAAAATGCTAGAACTTTATTTGGATCCTCCTCATTCTCATTCCTGGAATAATAAGCTATTATGTTTATTGGATTTAGCAAATGTTGAGATCGGTCCCATGTCGGTAGCAACAATGCATAATGCCAAACAATTAACCATCAATGCCCGGGCTTCCTTTATCGTCAAAGGAAAATATATTCTGTGCACACGCAATAGCTCATAGACCCTATACAATAATTGTAATTCAAAAAATGCTCAACAGCTATCTTCAATTTCAACATAAATAATGAATTAATTTATATATATATATATATATATATAATTTTTACATTACATTACTTCTTTCTTTCCATCTGCCTTTTGATACAAAGGCCAATTGTAATATCTATTGGGTTGAAATCAAGTGAGAAGTAGGATCATTTTCTCATAGACTTCTATACAATCAGACTTCTTTTTGCGACCAGTGGAGTCGCCCCTTGCTGGATATTAGAGAGAATGCAGGTTTAAGGCACTTGCGCATTGGCTTCACTTTTCAGAGGCGGAGGTTGGCGCTTGACCAGGTTCAGGTATTTAGGCAATCATCTACAAAACCATTTAAAATAGAATGTAGAAAATTATGCAATATAAAACCACAGCAAAAATTATAAGAATATAAAGAAATGAATAAAATCAATACTTCCGGCGTGTGACAAAGAAATAAAGCAGCTCTACACTATGTCAATTAGAAACAATAACATTTCCTCACAGTTGTATATCAACCGACTTAATAAAGCGCTGCAGTGTTGCTTGTTTTGAAACTTCAGGAGTTTTACTAACCTTTGACTGTTCTTTATATTTGAGTATTCTATAACAGTCCGCCCATGACTCTCACCCCCCGATGAGATGCCGAGTAAAGAAAAGCCAAGCTCAGAATAGTTCCTATGACTCTGTCCTCTGCTGTGAAGAAAGGAAGCTGCTCGTATTGCCATTCCTGAAACACACAACATTCAGTTTCAATGATCTCCAAAAACCCAGCTCTCCAAAAAGTTGGAGACATGTTGAGCGGGAGGCTTTCTCTCTCTGTAACAGCCGTCATCCACCCTGCTGCAGGGTCCTTGAGGAGGAGGGCTTGCAAAAAACATAATGTAAAAAAGTAATCGCACCTCTCCTCTGCTGTTATTCAGAGTTCACTAAGGGTTCCCAGAGGAGTCACGTCATCCACATCAATGCCGGCAGCCGACACTCAATACTCTAACACTCTCTTTATCATGCACAGACAGCCTGATCTGAAGCCTGACTTTAATCAAACATCTGTTTCTACACTCAGTTGTCTTGCCTTATGCTTGTGAAGCGCTCAATATTTTTACACTACCTGTTCTTGCTATACAACCACATACAACCTTCTCTACTGGACAGTATCTGTATATACAGTAATTTGCAACAGCAAATACATTTAGTGAAAAATGTAATGCCACCATTAACCAAATGCATTAAGTTTATAAACATAATGAGGAAATATTGTTATGAAGAGATCTGTCCAAAGATATTCATACAGAACATACTGAGAAATGTTCACTGACACCACATTCCATTTGTTTTTTCTGGCGATATCATCTCTTGCAATATAATATCCTCTTGTAGCAATAAAGGTATAACATATGTTTTGGTTCTATTTAGGCACTCAGCACGTTGTTAAGGTTAGGGAAAGATTGTGTTCTTGATTAAATATAGAACAATTGAAAAGTGACTTAAAACGCGAGACAGGACATGTTTACTTTGTGCTATATATATCGTTCCCTAACCTTAACCAAAGTGGTTTCATTGCTTAGACCTTACCACATGCAGTACTCAGGCTGCTAACCCCAGACTCCAGTGTCATGGCCCAGTGCTACAGTGCTGTCAGCCCTGACCTCCTCTGTACAACTTCTCTGTTGAACGTAGCACTCCCATTCCCAGAATAAACATTGCTATTGAACGTAATCCAGCCAACAACAACGATATATTTACATAAAAAGTAATTTGGTAAAGCAAATTCTTACTTGTATATATATATATATATATATGCTTTATTTTATTTTTTTGTCCATTTACATTTGAACAGCCACTTACAGATACACATGCATCAAGTCTGACAATTTATGCAGTTACCATTAAATGCACACATAAGCATTTGCTTTCATGAGGCCCAGGGTTAACTGACAGCCAGTGGACCGTGCAGCCGAGTCATTACCATAGTTTTGCATTCTCTAATGTCATTTTCTACAAGGTTAGGCTTCATGTAATCATTGCCCCAGGACAGCAGTAGGCTATGAGATATAGAGAGAGCGCACAGAGTGGAGGAGCAGTGGGCCACTTGTTCGACTTAATGAGACTGATCTGAGCAGATGGAGGAGAGGCTCCCTGGTTGCTCTGACACCAAGTCTCCCAGCCTGCTTTAGTTGGCCACTCATCTGTTTAGACTCTCTCCAGTTTGGGGCTACAAAATTTAAAGAACGCCTGTACAATCACTGATGTGCCCTAACCTTTGGTATTGCCTTACATTAACTTTTTGTGTTGAGTTTGCCACTCACACACTTTTCAGGTGTTGTTGAGACTTATTCCTCATGAATTTAAATCTGTTATCAGTCAGCATCAATATTTATTTTTCTTTGACAACATACACTTCCTTACATGTAGAACTATTCCCCAAGCGCATTACTACTTCCATCCCATTTCTTATTCCTTCTGCTTTGCAAGCAGTTGTTTTGTGGCAGCTGTTTTCGCAATTTGCAGTCTGTACTTTCATTTAATCCATTAAGCCCAACCTGTAGCATTTCCAACAACACTATCACAGTGAGAGCATGGCTAATGACTCCACACCCTGATTTTCTTGGAAAGCCAGTGTTTTTGGCCGTTTCTAGAGAAATAAAAAAGAAGCTCGACTCAATTCATTTGCAATGTCAAAACACATTTTGATGGTACCAAAATAAAAATGTATTTTCAGACGTGTGACAAAGTGGATTTAGTTTGAAATCATACTTGTATTGTATTCTAGGCAGCTGCAAACATCCAGTACACCTGCCGTTAGCAAAGACATTACAGCTACAGTATCCTCTTCTTTTGAGTTGTTTTTTTCCCTGTCTGCTACCACACTGAACAAAATCTTTTCTTCTACGTTCCAGGAGACACATAGAATGCAAATCCTTCCTGCTCCTGTTCCAGGCTATCCTAAATAAAATATTTCTCGTTGCTTGGTAAAAACTTCACTCCTCTTTGTGTTCTCTCTTCCTACACTTGACCTTATTGCTTTGCCTGCTTTGATATAATACCAGTTTCACAAGTTTTGGATTGCATTTCGATTCCTGTTGTATTCCATTATCTACAAGTCCGCCAGTACTTTCCCCTCGCAGGAAGCAGGACTCTTTGCCACTCCGTTCATTCTAAAGTACAGGGCCCTAACACTGAATCAGACATTGTCAGAGTATCAACATCCTCACTGAAGGCCAACTGATTCAACACTGCCCATAACTTACTGTCAGCTCAAGCCCGTCATTCTGTACATTTGCTGAACCCCTTTCATTTCTGTTAACCTTTTTTGTCTAGTCTTACATCTGTTCTTTGTAAAGCACTTTTGTTAAAGCTACCCTATATACACAATAGACCTGACTTGAATCAAGAGGCAATCAATGCAAGGTCCCCTGCAGGGTCCCTGGACTGACAAGCACGTCTTTATCATCATCAGGTGTATTCTTAGCCCCTTAAGAGTTGATACTTTCTCTAATCGCCAGGAGAGGACCTGGAGCTTCTTGCCCCCACTATCTGCTAGTTTCCTGGTCTGTGCTCATCCCATTAGTCATTTTGACCATGCTTTTTGTCTGGTTCAACATGTTCTCGGGAGTTATCTTGCACCCCTGCTGTTGCAGACACCAGGGCCTTTCTTCCTCCCTGTGACATCCCAATGGGGATCATTTCTCGTTGTTTGCCATCTTTCCAAACTGCCAACTAGGATCTCCCTAGTTGGCAGATACCAATTTTCCAACAAACAAAAAACACACCAGAGAAATTTGGGTTGGGATCTGATGTAACTCTCTTGAGCTATTGTAAAAAAAGGTAGAGAAACATAAAAAAAACACTGCTGTCAAAGCTCCAAAAGCTGGAACTAACATTCAACAGTCATTTCTGCGGTGAAACACACCAACAAAACTCCAAGACACTGTGGGAATGCAAAACTGCGAACTGCTCCTTCAGTGAAGCGCTTCACAACTTGTATGATCATGCTAATATGACTAAACTCTGATAAGTAGATGTTGAGAACACAGTGTGTAGCTCGGAACATCTTCCCTTGCATACCGTACACAATGAGCATCAAAACCCCCCAGTCTCAAATGTTAACAGCGTCTGTTTATACTCTGAACTACTGAGATTTCTTTCCATCATAGGCCCCTGGGAGGATAGGATTCTCCCTCAGCCAGCTGGAGAGACACACACAAAGAAAAAGAGTGCAAAAAAGAGAAAAGGAAAGAGAGACAGCAAAGAGAGTGCACAAAGGAACTGAAATCTCTTTCCTCTGGGGAGAGACTCTCTGGTGCCTTTACCCACTTCTTATCTGATGAGCCTTCGGAGGATAAGAGTAAGGCTCTCTCTCCACGATGCCTGGCAGAGGGAAAGATTCTCTCTGCCTGTCATACAGGGTCAGAGTCAACCCTGTATGACAGGCAGACGGGGTAGACACCGGCACTGACAGGCATTACTGTCAAAATGAGGCAAGAACAAGGTGGGATGACTCTCTTCAGCGAAGCTGATGGTAGGACTTAAAGTCTGCAAGGAACCACGCTACCAAAATCTTTTGGGATACAGTTGCACACTGCCCATAATTGAGTTGAAAGCGTTACTCAATATTTCATTTGTACTGTGAGAAATAGGATTCTTGAGAGCTCAGCAAAAGCTAAGTAGGAATGAGATGTTTTCATTACAGCTTATGATACTTGCTCTATGCCTACCCTTTATCTGGTCCTAATTTGCAAATATCGTTAGTTTCAAAACCAAGAAAACATCAGGTTTAATTGGTGCACTACTGTAAACAAACTTCAGTTAAGTCTATTTCAAAAGGCCAATTTATGAATCAAATCCTATTTTACACGCGGGCACTCCAGAGTCAGCCAATTACCATCAACTTTGTTCTTAGGTCAGCACATTACCAGGGGCAACAGTGGCGCTCATTAACTACCACAGTTAAAGGGAGCTCCAGGACCCAGCAGTGAGCTCAGGGCCAGCCATCTGTAAGCTCAAGTTCAATGGGACGACAGCCTTCCCTGCATACCGAGCACACACACTGCAACATTTCTCCAGATCCCAAAATGAGAGGTCTGGTCTATAGTGACTCCGTAAAGTCCACTGCTTATTCTTCATTCCCTTGCTCACACTCACTCACCTTTCCTCCCATCCTCTCCCATTGGAACAAACCCAGTGGGACTAGAAGATCCATCGAGGAAAGAAAGCTAACTGGCTTGACTATTACACAGCCTGTCACAGGGGAGCTGGTGGGCTGCTAAGCCCAGCTGGAGCTCTCTGATCCCTTGGCTCTCAATAGATAGATACTGTCCTTGGTTCTTGTCAAAAATGAAAACTCAGTGATGCCGTCTTCCAGTCTTACAATGTCGCATGGAACACTAATGCTTCATTTCACCACTAATAAAAAGAGGATGAACATTTATTCAGTGGTGCTCACTAGAAAGAAGTCATGAATCCGGGAGAGCCAGTACAGCCTTGATGGCCGTCTCCTGGTTGTCTCTGTCAAAGAAGACATAAAAGTTGCTTAACACATCAGGGAAGGAGGCGTCGTTGGTGGGTCTGTAGTGATGGCCTGCATGCCTTGCCACATGCATCTGAGTTTTTGTTAAAGTCCTCCTCTATCCCTAGATTGTGGCTGTGCTTGGCCCTCTTGATGCACCTCTTCAGGTTAGACCTGGGTGAACTGTAGGCCTGCGCATCACCTGATCTGAAAGTGGTTTTGCGTACCTTCAGCAGTGGGCAAACTACTCTGTTCATCCACTGCTTCTGATTTGGGAACGTTGTAATCCGTTTGATGGTGGCAACACTAAAATCACCATGGCCCGTACGAGATTGAACCCGCAAGCTTGGCGTTATCAGCACCATATAATTAGTCAAAATGAGGCATCAATGAGACCTCATTTGATATCCATGACCATGTCAAGAAATCCTGTGAAAATCATTCATTTAAAAAATGCCTATTCAAATCTAGGGTTCACAAAGTTTAGAAATTGCTGATCCTCAAGACAGAGCAGTCTTATCTTCAATCTTATCCAGGAAGATAAGATCTGCGGCATGATGACTTTTAAAATTGGGGTTTCAATTAAAAACTAATTTACTCTCATGATTTTAAAAAAGGTTATGAAGAACTTCAAAAAGTAAATTTTTAATTTATTTTTTTACATTTAAATCTACTTCAAGGTCTGTGGGAACTGAGCATATATGCCTGCCTTACTGAGATAACAAACAGTACACAGCGTATTTATCATATCTCTCTAATTTGGTGATTACTATATCTCCTCTTTAGGCTGACTCTACATTATTATTATTATCCCCCCCCCCTCAAATCATGCTCACTAATTATAGAAGAAAAAATACAAGGATTATATCACTCCTGTGAGCCGTTAATGGTATTTAATATGAAGACAATGAAAAACAGATTAGGTCTGTTTATCCCAATAAGGCTCAAAATAATGTAATGGTTTGAGGTCAAATGATCTACAGAATCTCAAGCAGGATTGCAACCCGTTGTCGATGTGTTATATTATTGAAAAATTGTGTTTTCCTCCTTTACGTGAGTCACATACTATACTATCATATTAGAAGGGCATATATGCCCCCACAGTGCTGTATATTGTGACAGCTGAGTCACAAACAATTCTGATAACCATTGTCCTTGACCTTGTGAAAATATCTCCCCATCTGATCCTTTATCTTTAATTTGGATATCCTCTCAGGTTCTATCTCAAGGACATGGAGGTCATCAGACAGCCTATATAGTCCTATATAGTAAGCAGTGGAAGATCCTGGTGACCTAAATAACTATCTCTGCTGTGATCCTCATTTCAGCTAGCCAACAATCTGGAACAGATTTTCTAAGTGAATACAGAGTATGAACAGAGTTGATGTTCGGTGTCTGGCCACGTCATTCCACATAAACATACTCCAGACTCCTTATTGCGGATCTGTGTGTGTGGAGAAACTGCCATTCCCAAAGGAAACACCTCTAACCATTGCAGAGAATACACTATCTAGTATTCAGCAGCAGACTACGGCCAGTCAGTTATTTACCAGATAATTATTTACTTAAGCATGATAGACAGCATGATCATTTCTTGAGAGAGAAATCCCTAGTAATTATAATATGTTGCAGCACTGATAACCAGCAAATGACCATCAGTACATGACTAAGGCCTTAGACATGGCAGTAGTGTAACATAATAGAAGTTAAGGTGTGCAGTAATTATGATATAAACAATAGTGTAGCAACCTGTCAAATAAATCCATTGCTTTGAGTTGAGGACTTTCTCTAGGGTTTGGATGAATATGAACTATGAATGTTTGACCTGTGTATATGACAAAAGCCATGCTGAGTTTTCTATAAAGCCATTATTAAAGGCAAATAATCATGTGAATGGGCAGTGACTGTAAGACATCATGTTTTGACCCCAATAGCCACTATACAATATTACCTTCTACTACCTTTTGATTCACAATTAATACCAAAACAATTACTGCACTGACAGCAGCAGCATATGAGGAGAGAGTAGCAACCAGCAGTTGCAAACATCTCCTGCAAGCAGATGCGCAGGAGAGCAATCACCATGCATACAAACGCAACTAAACGGAACCAAGACAACACACATACAGATACATGCATATTGTATAACAAGGTGCAAATAGGTATCCTACATTGTGAAGTGAAGCAGGATACTGAAGTATTTCCTGGCATCTTGGCGAGAATAAAGGCTGCAGTCCCAAGCCTTCAACAGCACAGACAGGAAAACTCAGCGTCTGGGTAGAAGTGGTGTTTGTGTTCCACAGCGAGCAGCAGCAGCAGCCTGCGGACCAACATGATTGCAATGTTAGCCAACAAGTTTTCACTTCTAGGTAATTAAACCTATTCTCAGGTTGAAGTTGGGCAGTGCTTTGCTGGGATTTAAGTGAAAGCACCAAAAGGCTTTATAACAAAAAACTAAACAAAAATGGATACTACGTGCCCATAGGCATTTTTCAAAGGAGACATTTTGTCTCGACACAGTAGGAAAACAGGTGTAATTATATAATGCAACATCAAATGTTAGGTTATGAGAAAGTTAAAGGTGATCAGCAAACAACACAAGATAACACTTTACTCAAAAACGGCTGTAGACAATGAACTGAATGTCTGCCTCTGTTGAGCAGATCAGTATGAAACCTGAGTTGATGCATCAGTGAGGGAGTGAGGGGTGCGTCTTTCTATGTGAATCTCACTCAATGGATCCACTAGGAATTTCACTGTTATAAAATGAATAAGAATTGTGAGCTACAGTTACAAATTGCATTTATTTTGTGGGAAAACGACAGTGATTCAACCGTGCTCGAACTGTATCTGTCCTACTCCCCTGGTGTTGAAAGGAAATAGAGCCGCCTAAAGGCATTCTATTGAGTAAGCCTGCAGCATTGCCAAGGCAAAGAAACTTCTCTTTAATGAAGAGCAGCTGATCAAGACTCAAAGAGGCTTGGCAGAGAGGCAGCAAGCTAAATATTTGCAGTCCCTCTTTCAAAATAAATGCTTTTTGGCAACACACCGACAAGTTAAATGAATGGCTGAGATACCAAAACATGACAGCATTTCTCAGATCTGAATACAAAACAGAGATACAAATTTGATAAACCCAAGACTTTGGTATAAAAAGCATGACAGGACACAAATCAGGCCTCGTCTAAGGAGTCAAAGTCACAAGTGTCATTCTGCATTCACAAATGGGCTGATAAGCAAACAGGAGAAGATTTGGTTTTGAGTGCAGCACATTTTTATTAAGAAGGCACATTTCCCAACCAAGGGGGAGGTGACTGTCATTTCCATTTTTACTGTGAGGTCATATGGTGTCCAGGAGGATGATCTTACTGTAACTGTAGGAGCTGAAGAGGAGGTTAATGCTTCCCTCGACAACAAATACAGTGATGTACTGTGGCCAGAAAGAGAGGCCTGCTTACTGGACAAGTTGAAGATGCATCGAATGAACTAAACATACCTATCTAGGGCAAGCTCGCCACAATACTGCAATACAGGATTCACACTTCTGCTTATATAAACGAAAGCTAGATTATAGGGTTGATGCCATGTTCCTCTCCAAGGCATACAGCATGACATTTCCCACAGCGAGGAATGGAGGAGAGGCACTATTAAACACAACTGCTTTGAAAGAGCAGTGGCATTACTTTCCTGGTCACCAGAGACTTCAGTTGATTGGGTCTCCATTCAGAGTTTTGCAAAGCATTAATTCAGGACCCACTCTGCCTCAGATGGAGACTTCAGTGACACGTAATGCTAGTAATGTGAACAAGATGCTTTTTGACACCTGCACACTCACACAGTTCTGGGAATATAGCTACAAGTAGGCAGAGTTCTCCACCTCGGCTGTGGGTGATCTTATTCAGTGAGTCACTACATCTTTGTGAGTCAGGTTCTGGCGATCGCTTTTGTTAGTAAAAAATATGCTTTTTGAAGTGCAAAATGAACATAAAAAAACCCTACAAAATAAGTGCATTGAATCGGCGCACTCCTTGATCCTTCCTCATCTGTGGAGTTAATCAAGTGGCTACTACAGCCGTGCATTGATTCTCTTAAGACTAAAGGCAATTTTTTGGAACTAATTACAATGTTAGAGTCTGAATCCAAGAATCCAAAAGCTTCAAGTACTTATATTCAAGTTTTCTCAAAACACTGTCTACATAGCATCATTATTGACCAATAATACTGTCAATTCACTTGATAAAAAACACTGTCAATGTTGTGTTTTTAGCTGTGTGTCATTTGAAAACTCCCATCATGAAAGGACACTTTGTAAGCTGATGGATGGGTCCCAGTTCAGTTTTCCAAGCATGAGAATGGCAACACAAAAGGAATACAATGCTGCATTTCTACTGCATGGTACGGATCTACACAAGTCTTCTTTGGTTATCCATAAGCAAAAGTTCCTTTTTTTCCCCCAACTTGATCAAAGTTCCAAATTAGGTGAGCCAATACTAGAAGGTGGAGTTAGAGAGAATGGTCACCAGCACACAATTCTGCACAAACCAGCCATTTTTACGTAGCCAAGCTACCGATAGTGATTGCAATGTTTTCATCTGCTCGACCCAGATCCGCTCCGGGGGGTACTATCAGCAGTGGAAAACGAATTAGAGAAAAGTACCTGGTACTGGGGAGTCAAGCAGAGCCATACCCGGCATGGGAAGCACGATAACATTTTTCATCTATAATATTATCATGAAAATAAAAAAAAATAATCACTGAGCAGATGATAGCAGTATTAACAGCAAATCATCTTCTGCTTGGCATAGTGTTTCATTAAGAATAATGAACTCTCATAGGCTAAGAAACATCAAATAATGTGAGCCCTTCAAAGGGCTGCTTGCTTTACATCATAGAAGTGAAACATTGCGCCTTGACAACACTACAGCTCTCATACACTCTGTGGTCTTAGTGGCTTGAAACGAGTGAAATGAAGTGGCTGCAACAAAGTAACAGGGAAAGGATTCAGCAGAACATTGAGGACAGTTTTCTCTACTTTATTAGATGTTGTATCTCAGTGGGCAACTGACATGCTGTGTGGCAATGCTTCAACATCTCAATTGCCTGAGTTTTCTTTGTTTAATCTGTGCCATTCTATCCCAATAGCGTAAAATGAAACTTACAAAGCATCGTCTCTACAGCAAGTTTTAATAAATACAGAGTCATGTGCCTCGTACATCAATGTGTTGGTGATATACAGTATTCAGTGACATCATTTGGCGGCTGGGACTGCTGCCGGCGGGCCCCGATGAGGTATGGGGAGCAGAGTAATTGTTTTCTTAATGACATAAGACAGGAGAGGAATGCTCGACATGCTGGCGTGGAACAAGTGTAGAAGTACTACGGCCTCTGAGCTTAGGCGTCGTTCAGTGAAAATGAGGGCTGATTTTCTGGTTGGGTACCAGTGTAACCAAGAGCTAAGTCCATTTACACCTGTGTTCCCTCAGCCTATGAAGACATTGTATTTCCTGATGATCCTATTAGAGACCTATATGCAAATACGCTGCAGTGGATGTGTAACATCTAGTATATAATAGTACATTATATACTCTAACTGAAGCTCCAGATATAGAGGATGATCACTAAGTTTATTCATTCTCCTTACCATAGCTCTTCAATCTATGCTTCCTCTAGATGGCTCAAAGGTCACATGGTACCAAGGCGCAACGAGTCTTTTCCTACATGGCCGTCATCCTTCATCCTTTACCTGATCTGCATAGTTTAAAATGATCTTTCACAGGGTGAAACAAGATTTTGTTTGGGAATGTTTCGTCCGTATACCCATAAGTCTCATGATGAACAGATCACTCTAAGCTGTTATTTGACAGGATAGCTGACCACTTTATTGTAAGCACCCCTAGTAGTATAAGACTAACCATTTACTTTGGAAATTGATTAACCATGGACACAGTAGTGGTTACAATCCCGCAATCACATCATACTTTCTCTGTCTCCTAATCTAAAATTGTAAGTACCTTATAAGAATAATTGCGTTTATTTTTTACCTACTGTATACTGCAATTCTCCAGACAAGAGTTTATTTTTAGCCACACTAGTCGAGTGGTTCTATGGATGTAAATGTGTTTTTTTGGTCCACCACTTTAGTCCCGACTGAAATATCTCAACATCTGATGGATTGACGGCTATGAAATTTGGTACATATATTCATGTTCCCCTCGGGATATATTGGAATCACTTTGGTGATCCCTTAACCTGTCATGTACTGTAGCGCCATCATCAGGTCAACATTTCAATTTGTCCAATACTTTGGTCCAAATATCTGCCAAACTAATGACATTCCCATTAGCCTCAGCTGTACTTTATATTTACTGTTAATTAGCTAAGAGTGTTAGAATTTAGCCCAAGGCGCTACTCGAACCTCAAACGGTGAAAAAAAGGAAATGTGACATTTCTTTACGTCATCATTTATTGGCTAAATCTTTCCATTGCATTTTGCTTTTATCGATAGACTAAGGTAAACCTCAGCCAAGCAGAAAAAGCTTTTTGTGATATTTTTACGATTTTTCTGAATTCTATTTCAGGTTCTATTTTTAAATTGAAAATTTCCATAAAAATAGGTAGATGGAAATGCACCTAAGATATGAATTTCAATGCAACTCCTCCACTCCCCTTATTCCTGTTCTGTGTTTTTGCTGCATTTCCACCACCCACCTAGCCAGACACCTGCACCTCAGAGAGTGATGTAGGTGACCACACTATCAGCATCCATCCGTTCCACAATGAGTCTGTCCAGATAACCAGATGACCATCACACTGAGGCCCCAGACCCCCATGACCTGACTCCCATTAACCCAGACACAGGCTCAGCGAGACTGAGAGAAAGAGAGATCACAATCATTACCCTCTATCAGCGCTATCTTCATCTCCTATCACTCATGTCTGGCCAGGCTGGGAAATATCACTTGCTCTCTCTCTCTCTCTCTCTCTCTCACCTCCGCATGACTCTGTAAAATCAGGCCAGGTGGTCGGGTGGAGGCCATTACGCTGGGCCTGCTCCTCAAACTGCCCTCCCTCCCTCCCCTGTATCAGCAGTAAATTGTTGTCAGCCAAATCCTCATCTCTTCCAGTGTAACAGCTATCCTGTGTGTGTGTGTGTGTGTGTGTGTGTGTGTGTGTGTGTGTGTGTGT
>CALSCE010000030.1:5419222-5495528 GCA_943593645.1 Bovichtus variegatus
TGTGTGTGTGTGTGTGTGTGTGTGTGTGTGTGTGTGTGTGTGTGTGTGTGTGTGTGTGTGTGTGGTCTGACTTGTGGGTACTAGAGCGTTGATACAATGTAGGTATAACTATGTATTATCATAAGGGAGGTCTGGTTTCTCCGTGTGGATATGCAGGACTACACATACACTGTTGGTGGCCAGTGATACGCTAACTGGCCTCCCACACACTCATTAAGACAACAGAAACTGTATGAGTGTACAAGAGATAGAAATCATTTGAATTTTTCCATTGTAATTTGTTGTGTCTTCTTGTGATGTTTTTGTGCTCGTTTGGCTGTCTGTCAACAGGATTACAGAAAACCTGATTTTCATGAAACATGGAAGGGTGGAGCATGTGCAAAGGAAGGGCCCATTCATTTTTGGAGTGGATCTTCATCATGGGACGGTTACACAAATGTACTTTCGTAAACATTGCACGATAGCGCATCTGTGCTGATCTCGTTGTGTCGGAAAAATCGGAAAAAAGAGAAAATCCACATGAATGCACCCTTAAGTCGGAACACCAACCTGATCTGTTTCCTTTGATCTTTGTGGTCTCGCAAGTACTGGAAACGCTCTGAGCAATAAAATAGGCCAACAACACATCTTCTTTGTAGCGTCCATGTTGTTTCCACATTCCGACTTCGTAGAAATCTGAGGAGAAAGTGGACCATCTGAGGAGCATGTGAATGCACCAATGGCCTTGGTCTTTCTTTTTTTTATATTAACAATAAGAGAATATGTTCAAATATTTATGGTTGAAACAACTACAAAGAGTATCCCTGCATTTACAGTTGGACTGGGATTGTCTCATGTTTCTACACACAAAAATTGACGCTATCAGAATGATTTAAAAAGCTGTTATAACATAACATTTCTACACGCTTTAAATGTTATGACTGAGCCGCAAAACAGAGTGACATATAGTATAATAAGCTCATACTGCCCATACAACTATGCACAGGCCATTATTTGTCTATATACTGTGAACGGACACTGCTCTGTTTCTGCTGCTCGGTGACCCCACTTAACTAGTGAAAGGTCAGCGCTAATGAACAGGCAGATGGTAGCACTTGTTGACTTAGCATATAAGTTGTTTGGCCTTTGACCTCACTCAGCAAGTGAGAGAGGGAGAGCAAATGAAAGGCGCTGAATCCCAGTGGTGTCCTCTCTTCTAGAGACACTTACAAGTAAGTGAATGAGAGTGACTGTTAATGGAGTGACATAAACTCAACATCTACGCAATATATTCTGCTTCTAGTCAGTGTACATGCACTTTGTGCACATAAAGCTCGGAGGAAACATGTGTCTTTGAGCTAATTAAAACTGATCTTTGTGTGTTTTGATTTGCTGAAGAGGAAGTCAATAATATGCTACATTCACTCTTGTCGGATCCCCAGGGGGGAATTAACAAGCTACCCAGTAGTATAAAGTAATTAAAATTTGCCCCATATTTATGAACTGCAACATTATTTAGTGATGCACACACTAATGCATCCAATATTATATAATCCAATACTTATACTTATACTGAAATGGGACATTCTGCATAAATGACTTTTACTTGCAACAGAGAATTTCACCATGGTACCGATACTTTTACTTCTAATAAAAGACTCTCTTCTTGCACCACTGAGAAACATAAACCACTGGTTTATTATTTTGGTTGCAATTTTGATCAGTTAACCAGTAACGGTAATGGATTATAGTAACTAATTCTACTTTTTTTTATTAATTTCCCAATTAATTAATTAATTGCAGGGCTCAACAATAAGGATTGCCCGCTTGCCCCGGGCAAGAAAAATGCTATGCTGCGCTAGTAAATCCATCAAAATAAATTTTTTCCGGAGCTGATGATGGAAGTAGTTAAGGAGTGAGCCATCTCGCTTCCTTGTCATCTCCGTTGAGAGTTGCACATGCCCAATACAAAGACAAAGTTTATGAGCTGAAACAAAGCAAGCATTACAATTATCCTGGAAACAGGAGTTGCATTATAGGATGTGAGCATCATTTTTAACAGATTAATTTACTTGAATAAAGATTAAACTTCACAATTAACTTAAGCCCTGGCTGTTATTTGATAACCCTTAATAAATAAAACAATTTGTATAGGGGCAGGTGTCACAGTTATGCAGGCAAGTGGACCCAAATACGTAAGGCAAAAAACGACAGCTGCAAACACCGGGAAACATTGAGGACCAACTGACAAAGAAAAATGGGAGCACACAGGTATATGCTGTAGCAGCAGCACAAGGGTAGAGCTACCGAGACTAAAAAAGACAGGTGTACAGGAAACAAGGCCACAGCAACACAAGAAGTACAAACTGAAACTAAACTAAACTAAAACTAAAATGAAGAGCGACGTCTTCAAAATATATTTTTTATGAAAATTGTTTTGATTTGTTTTTGTTGCCATTTTTGCCTTTATCGAACAGCTGATGGTGTAGAGACAGAGAAGGAAACTCAAGAGAGCAAACACTTAGTAGCGCTGTAAAAACATTTTTTTTAAATCGAGAACTCTTGAGCAGCATCATCAAATATTAAACAGACTAAACTGATCTCAGAGCAGAATTCATATCCATTAAGACAGCAGAGATTCTACAATTCAAACAGTGAATGAATCTCACCATCGCCTTTAGACAGTACACGTAGTTCATACGACTTAGTGCCATGTCAAGCAACTTTCTGCAGCTTTGTGGCTCCGTTTACAAGCTGAGAAATCAATCCACTCAGTAACATGAAGAACCATTCTCAGAATGTGCAGTACATGGATCCATTAACAGAAAGCAGACGTATATCTATATATATCTATATATCAATATCTATATATCTATATCTATATATATATCTATATATCAATATCTATATATCTATATCTATATATATAGATATATATATATATCTATATATATAGATATATATATATATCTATATATATAGAGTGACATCTCTAGAAGGCATCACGTTCTCTTCAAAAATCTGACCTAACACCTTTACCAAATCAATATGCTTTCTGTCACCACACAGGAAGCTCTCATAGACCACCATCACCTTCACTCCAATGTGCAAAGATTAATTTTCTGTCCTTACAAATGTTTGCTGACCATGTACAGCATACTGACAGTAAATCACCCCATGAACACTGAAACATCGTCTCTGTGACACGAGGATGTAATAATGATATAGAGGTTTCATTCTCGACATTTATTTGAGCGGAGTGACTCTAATCAGACATGCTGTTGGTCAAACTGCCAGTTTGAGTGTTGGGTATTCTGCTACAAGTCAGTGAAGCAGTGGTGAGGAGCGAAACACGAAATGGAAAACTTAAGTGCAGTTATGAGAAAACACAGAAACACTCCCACTGGCACGCACACACACACTCACACACAGACAGTATATTTCTTGCCATAGTGACAATAATACCACATAATTACTGCTATGGTGATAACACCACAGCAGGAACTGCCTGATGCATCCATTTTTCATCCTCCGATTTATAATTAGATTGATTTGGAATCGAGCAAATTAAAGAATGAGACATTTCCCTGTCCAATTGGCTAATTGGATCGACTGTTAATGGTTACGAAAAAAAACGTCAAGTTTAATATCACACTTGTTGACATGCAGTTGATGTGGATGACATTAATCTAATGATTATTCATAACTTTCCTGTTATCATCTCTCTGCCGCTCTCACTTTCTCTCACCAGACATATCATTAAGCTGAAGCACAACCATTAACCAGCATGGTTGCCATGGAAAATTCTCCTGATGATTTACTACCCACTGTTCAAATGGAAGGGCAATTGAGTTTCACTGGCTGCCTACTATTTTTGTAAAGAATGCATGTTGTGTATAGAGGATTGCTGCATTAAAACCACTTTTTTAAAACCGCAGTGCACCAAGTTCAGCACGTTTTCATGGCTTTCGAGGATTTAATAAAAATGGATCTTTTAAACTCTCTTCACCTTCAACTCCGACTGACTGAAGTAGGTTTAACAGGTAAAATCGATACGATCATCAAGTCAGTCTATTTCATAGACTGAGCAAATGCTACTGTTTGTCGTAACAAGCTGATGGTAGACCTTACAGGAAGATTTGTTCTTCTCATAAATAATAACAACAACATATTTCTTATTATGAGATTACATGTAGAAGACCTTTCTAATATCTACATATGAAATATATAATATTTTTATGCACACTTTATATACGCATCAGTATGTTGTAAAAGAAACAAGTGTGTGCTCTAGTGAACCAAACCTTGATATTCTTCTCAGTGTTACGGACCCCATGTAATTCCTGTCAAAACAATGGCAAGACAACCATCAACTCCATTACCACTACATTCAGCACAGGAAATATCATATATAACTAGCTGTGGGTGCTACCAACCAAGCGAACACCTCCAGGGCTGAGAAATGAAGCCACCTGAGGCTTGTTCCAAAAGAGAGTAAATCTCAAAATGCATAATTAAGGGCGTGGTCGCTTTGAGTGACAGGTTGGTGCCGTCTCAGGTAGCTAGCTGCCCATTTGTGGATTACCCAGGAATGAGGTGGCGTCGGCACTGCACAACGGCTCTTCAGAAACTATGTGCATATTTTATACAGTCTATGGTAATTACGCAAGCTGCAATATAATTGTTTATAGTAAAAAATGTGTGAATATCAGCTATGAGGTGTTGCAGATGGCAATGATCAATATTTCCGAAGTTTTGCCTCAACGTTATATTCAAAACCACTTATAATTAAGAGGGATGAGATGTTAGAGTAGAGAAAAGATGAACTCTAGCCAGCTGTAAATCTGTAAGTGGTGCATGACTGGGTTTGTTAAGTAAACTGCATTTGTGGTGTTGCTACCGTGAAAATGTGAAATAAAAACAGTCAACTTACTCACAGCCTACAAGGCATTTTATTTACTTTGAGAATAAGCCAGGAATGTTTGACAGATTCTCCCTATGGTTTCAGCTTACTAACAAAATATAGTCTTGCTTGTGATTTTTAGTCTTTACACATCAGAAGTGTGACATTTGACATAAAGTACTGTAGAGTCTCAATAACAAAACAGTAGTTGAAGGCAAAAGCCTTATAGTGCTTTGGGCAGTGAGTCTAAATGGTTTCTACAGTGACATCAAAACTGGTGTCTTGGGATGCTGCGTCCTTGAGGCAACGAGGCATCAATGCAGTCAAAGGACAAAGTGTGCTTGAGACACTGATCGGTATCTTATCTTAGAGCTTATTCATGAGGCTGTAGTTCACTGACAGAAGAGGCAAAGACTAAAACACTGATGAATCCTCACATGTTGAAACCACATACACTGGACACTTATTATTTCTCGAACATCTCTATCCCCTGCCCTCACGTGACCAAGGAAGTGAATATCACTCCATCCATAACACTTTGAAATGCATGGGTGCCATGATTGTGTTGGGCTGGCATGGAGAGATCCAGAGAGAGCCTGCAGGGAGTTTGTCAGATGTGCTTCAACATGTAAACTCCGGTTCCCTGGAGGAGTGAGATATTAGGTTTGGGAAAGGTTCCTTTGGTCTTCTGAAGGCACTATATCCTGGAGAAAATTGGCTTTTTGTGGAAAACACTGTGCAGAGAGAGATAAGAAGCATTAGGTGCGAAGGAAACAACCTGAGAGGGAAAAAAGAAAAGAAACAAACAGTCACTTCTGTATGTTTCACTGCAGAAAATGTCCATCTTAACTTATTTTCACTGCCGCTGAATATTAAAATCATTGTATTCACAAATGATTCAGTAGGATGCTGCCATTGCAGCGAGATAATTCAACTTTATTCCAAAGCAAATCAATTAATTTCAAGAATGTTCTTGGGTCAAGTGATATTAATATGAAAACAGCCTTAATTCAAAATCTTCAAAATCCTTGAAGCAACTTAAACGACAGTAGAAATAAGTGCAATAATTACACTCTACTGGCAGATTTTGGTTCACTCATCTTTTTAAATCATTTTAAGAGAGCCAGTATGAGACTCAATTAGTAGTTAAGATGAATATCTTATGCAGTGTAAACATCTTGTGAGGTCTTATTACTGGGAAAGATGACATTAGAGAAATATGCAGAGTCTCTACATCATCTAATCTTCACATGCAGACACGCCTGCTGTCGACATCTCACACCTGTACGCACATGAACAGCCAACTGATTGTGTGGATCAAAGTACAACTGAGTGCAATATGACAAATGTTATTTGTCTAATTACAGAACCTCACACCAAATATGAGATTTGAAAACAACAGCTGTTTTATATTACGGGGGGAGGTGAAAGATAATACCGGGCTGTAAGCTGCAGCGGTGATAAGGACCTTTTGTGTTTTTATAAGGGGCATGTTTTATGGAACAGATGGACTTCTCTTGTCCTGAAGGAGAGAGGTCTGTTAGTTTTTATTCCAGCCTCTAATACTTTAATTAGAGAGGATTAAGTGAGCAGTAAGTGACCCGAGCAGGTGATCAAACACTGAACAGGGTAATAATGGTGATGTTTTTTTACTGAAGTTAACGATGATAGTGTAAAATCACATTCATATGAATGCCACTACATTGTATACACCTGCTATATGTATACACATGATTGAAGCATAGACACATAGATTTTGTTTGCTACCCTCTACGTTCTTGTCAATTGTTGGGGCCAGAAACTGAAATATATTCCTCTGCAAGCCTTAACATCTTCTGAATAAAAGAATCATTTTCAAAACCGCAAATACAACAACAAAAAGTGAAGGAAAAAAAAGCTTTAGAGGCCTTAACGTTTGGTGGAAACTGATGCAAGTGCATCACATTATTAGCTCTGTTTGAGGATCAGAATATTTGTTTCAAGAATATTTTATTCATATATAGCCAATGCCAGATTATCTACTGCTTCATTTTCTGAAACACTGGTGCAGTTCTCAAAACATTATAGGAGCAATCACAACACTTAATTTGCCCTGGAGATGGCTGTAATGCACACACATTCAACCCTTGTGTTCAAGTAAATGTGTCCTTCAGTGCCACCAAAATGACTTTTTCTTTTATAATTCCTTTGATCAAGACAATGAAATGTCTGCGGGATTGTGTCAAAACAAAAGACTCCACAGATATTGTCTCTTTTGACACACAACTCACGCAGTGATTGGCAGGCTGTGCAGAGGTGACACAGTAAACAGGGTTTGAACTTCTCTCTCTAGCGTTTTTTCATTTTTTTTTTTCATTCTTAAGACTATTTCTACTTTTCGTGTGGACTACCCAGTGCAACACTATGGATGCCTTACGAGAGAGACTAAAATGTGCGCCCCCATATCTAAACTATTTTTTCATCTTGCCTCCCTTTATGTGCACAGGTCATGGTACATGTAAGATACTTATCCAGTCAGATCAAGGACAGACTAAGAGTTAAATGTCAAGGTCATCAGCTTCTGCAACGCCCCCTCAACACTGATGGAATGTGATCCTGAGCTATAACTTGGGCGGTCAGCCATCCGTCATTAAGGTCCAGTACATATCATGACACAAACACTCAAGCTGCTTTCACATGACCAACAGTAAAACCGCTCTGCACTGGCTGTGCCGTTGTTTTCCTATGAAGAGAGCGGTGCCGGCCAACTAGGCGGAAGCGCTACCCTTGCCGTGGCGAACTGCTCGAAATTGCCACCGAGCGCTGCGCTCAAAGTTAAAATAATTTCAACTTTGACCTCGATTGCCGCTGAACTTTCAAAGCGCAACCAATGAAGCAGCACAGGCGAGCAGGGGAGGTAACCATAGAAACCTAACTAGCCGTCTTCACTGGAAGGCTCTGCGCCGCACCTCTCGGTGACGCAGAGAACATTTCCTGTCACGTGAAGGCAGCTTCAGGCTTCCATTCTGAGCATGACTGAAGCCTCCACACTGAACTGTTGTGATGGCTCTACTTTACAGACGTCACTGCAGCGGTTAGCATTAACCTTGATTGAAATAAATGTTTTACGTGTTGGAAAAAACGTCAAGTCCCAAAGGAAACTGGTTGGATGACATGGCCTTTTGAATAGGTAACAATCTCCATGTGTCTGGTAGGAAATAGGATCCAGCAGTGACTTTCCACCACAGGAATGTTTGGGAAGAATTAAGAACTGGTGGCAGGAAGATGGCGATCAGAGGGAGGGGGAAAGAGCAAGAGGCTATGGTTATCTGCTTCTCACTTCTTATCTGTCAGCGGGGATATACGGTCTTTAGACCAAGCTCTCATTTTAGGCCCAGTTCCCTGATCTTGGCTTTCCTTGAGTCGTCTATCTTTAAATCCCTCCCTATGTATGTATATATAAAAATATAGTTAAATCAGTTTCATCTGAGCCCACTGGAAAGAGTCTGTTCCAATATCCTGCTCTGTAATGACTTTTCTTCCTCAGGAATGTCTTTGAGAGAGGTTATAGGTCACATTACATTCCAGTCCAGTCAGACATAAGTTAACTGCAGTGCTTGGAACAGCCTGAATTATTATACAACAACCCAATGCGGTCTCCTTGGAGTATCACAGTCATGAATCTCAGGAAATCCTAGAACTCAGTGTTCCTTTGTAGAAAGATTTCATGAGTTCTATGTAAATTATGACCATGTGATATAAAGGAAATTCATCACAGACTACAACTTACAAGAGATATTTAGGAAGGAATATTTTCTGCTGAGCTTATTTAGCAAACATCCCATTTCTCATTAGGACCCAGATGCACAGCTGTTAAAGCTTCTTTAAAATCAATTTGTCTGTGTCTCTATCCCTCCAGAACAA
The DNA here is from genome assembly GCA_943593645.1 of Bovichtus variegatus. Taxonomy (NCBI): domain Eukaryota; kingdom Metazoa; phylum Chordata; class Actinopteri; order Perciformes; family Bovichtidae; genus Bovichtus; species Bovichtus variegatus. The sequence continues at coordinate 5,428,008 of CALSCE010000030.1, forward strand.
GCAAAATAAATGTACGTGCTGTCAGTATGAACTGCCTCCTTCACAGCGCACTGGGGTCGTGTTTAATGAAACAAACAACACCCCGCCCACCGGCAATGTCTTGCTGTCTTCTCACGCTGCAGTTGTCCTCACATGACTTCTGCCATGCTGGGGCTGAGTAGGCAGAGAACGAAATTGAGAGGAGAAATGCCTGAGACTGCCTAGAGAACTGCACAGCATCAGATCACAAGTCAGTGGGTATTGTGAACCAGGGAGAAAAGTAGCCTGCTGTGATACACTAAAGCAGATTGCAATCGCCTTCTCCCACCTGTGGAACAGACTTGTGTAGGGAGACATTGCGTGGGGTGTATCTGCTATAGATGGGGGGATTTCAGACAATCTGGCCTCGATCACAGCCATAATTAACCTCACAATGAAGGCTGAAGGGGAGAGAAGGCAGGGGAGATAGTGTGAGGAGAGAGATTAAAGTAAGTACAGAATGGTTTGTTTCTCCTCGGGTTTGCTGTTAGTTTGCTGAGGTATCTGGCAAAAACTGTTTTTCTTTGTTACAAAAATATATGGTCTAGTCAGGGCTTTCCACATTCACAACGTATTTATAATAAACTCAGCTTGTCTATATTGCTATATGCAGGTTCTCCTTCCCAACTCGTCACATCATTGGTCAGGACCCCTTGGGGTCACTTTTTACAGCACTGGGTAGGCCTATACGCATCAAACTATGACGCTCCACTACAATCGCAGGTTTAGACACGTGGTTAACGCTGTGAATTCAAACAAAACTACTTGGTTACATTTAGGCAACAAAACTACTTGGTTAGGTTAAGGCGACGCGTCCATCCACCTTGTCCTCGTCCCCATGTGGCCCTTTGTCGCTCTTTATGCTAAGTCACCTGCCCTCTGGAGCACCTGCTCCGAGTGTCTTGTACTGCAGTGGATGGACGCCTTGTGCGTCTGTCTCAGGCGACGAGGGACGTGACAAAACGTTGGTATTTGACGACCTGGGAACGTGACCGGGTTGATTGCTGAAGAAATCAATACTGTGTAGTGTCCTTGCCTTGATAAAAAATAATAACTTTATAATTTTAGGCAGATATTTGTTTAGCGAGTGTCATTTAAAGATGTTAAAAAAATATGGGAGCAAAGGTATGAGCTGCTTTAATCAATACATATCGGCATCAGTGGGAGCTTTTCACACCAGGCCCCTGTTCTTCAAATGTGGCTTAACTAATTCAGGCCAACATGTTGTTATCAGTCTAAAATGATCCTGTTAATTCTTAACCAGATATAGTTTGGTTCTTTGAATGTTGGCCGAGGATTGATTTGTTAATCCTGGAGGAAGTTATCTTAAATAACAGTTATTTTCAAATAAAGACAAAATGAGCAGTGTGTTGAAACCATCATCAGCTTTCATAAGACTGGCTGAGTGCTGATCATGTGACTGCAGTTACATAGGTGTGGACCCTTCCAGCATGCACTGGGGCTGGACTGGCTGGATTCATGGACCAAAATTAAATGATGCGTGTTCCTGCATAGTTACCAGTGTTGTTATGTTCTACATTGTGCTCAAACACCGTTTCCATACTTTCACCACAGTTAAACAACTGAATGTGGTCAGACTACAAATGATGCTGGGTGCATGATTGGCGAGGCTCTCCCCAATGGACGAGCAGGAGACTTTTCAGTGATAATCATGAGCCATGAAATTGAAACCTGACTTGCTGTACTTGCATAAACAATTCTCAGCAAAGTGACTTCTGCAGGTCTTTTCACAGTCAGAATCTTGAGAGTTGAGTTCATTTCTTTTTGCTTACACTATCTCAAGCTAAATCGGATTGGTTCTTATTTAGTGTGCAAATACTTTTTGTATATTTGATCATTTATTTATGTGATAACTTAGTTGTATGTATGTATGTGATGTAAATTAAATTGTGATATTTACAGAGTGTGGTGATTTCTCAAAAGCCTGCCTGTTCTCATCTAAAATGTACCAACTATGACAAACAAAAGGGATGGTGAAGCAGCCTTCTGTTGTTCAGCACCAAAGGTTTGGAACAAACTCCCCTCGAAATAACACAAGCAACACCTTTTTCTAACATCAGTTATTTTTTTATACTTGTTTAATATTTCTCATACTTGTTTTATGGTTTTTGAAAGGTGCTTTATAAATAAAGTTTATTATTATTCTTATTATAAAATCATAATAACATCAATATTCCTTCATTATCAATCAAAGAAAGTGAGCTATTTGTATCTAAATTTGAGTACATGTATTAGGTTCACCCTGAAATGTCTTGGTCACGATGTGAATCTCATGTCTAATCCAGATAACTGTGTTATCCACGTACGAAGAACGGGGCCCAGTGACACTTTCCTCTTGATGCTCAATGTGTTGATGGCTGTCGGTCTTACTCGTGGCAATGGAGGACCCCTGCTGCATGCCTCTGCAGTAAAAGGTAGATGAAGACCACATCAGGGGGAGTAGGAGGAGGAAGGAGATGATGGGAATGGAGGAAGGAAGTGTGACAGGTGGTGCAACACTGCCCCCATGTGAGAAGATCTGGATGGTTAGAGTGGATACTGAAGCCCTTCCTCTCTCATTCTCTCCTGGCAGCCCCGTGTCTGTCCATCAGCAAATAGCCATTACATGCATCTTCCCTGTTCGACACCTGCTACAGGGAGCCGTGCCCTTTTATGAGTAAGGCTTTATGTGGCTTTCAGCCTAGATCCCCTGTCAAGCTTAATTCCTCATCGCTCCAACCTTTGACACATTCCCCTCCTTGTTTACGGTGAGGAACCCTCTGCCAGTAGATTTCATGTCAGTCAGCAAAATAAAAAGCAATAGAAGTGCCAAGAATCTGTCAGGGCGAGAGTTAGGGAGGAGAGACAACCATCGCAGTTTACTGTTGAACTGCTCTGCAGACAGTATTTTCTGTCTTATGAGTTACCTGTGGAGGAGAGGAGTAGATGGATGTATTTTGTGGATGGTAGAGACAAGCGAAAAAGAGTCTGTGAAGATCTTTAATGTTATTCAGATCCTGCTGACCTTTCTCGTGGCATGTTTGCAGGCTTTTTTGAAAAGGGCAGCCTTGAAAAATAGGAACAAGCCTTTCATACAGGCAGGAAACACCGAGGGGAGAGGCTTTTACATGCTGACAGTGTTTGCTACGCATGTAGAGCTGATTACAACACTGATACTGACTGCTCAGTGACACAGCACGGTCATTAAAGAAACAGGCAAACAAAATCACAAAGTGACCTACTACTGCAGCCTAAAATGACATTTAAACAAAATGCAACAAATATGGATGAACCTACATTCTCAAATATGGACATTCATATTGATAAACTGCTAAAGATACAGATTGGGCAAACCAAAGTGTTTGGAGGGCAGAAACTTTCCCCCTGTTTAAGACCCAAAGGACCATGACCATCTAAGGCAGCAGAGAGGGTAGAGAGGGAAAAAAGAGTCAGCATGGAGACTCCAGCTGTTCACTGTTCAAGAAGTATCAGATGTAAGCCAAAATAACTCCTCTATGAGGATATCAAAGATCCTCCCATGCTGTTCTGGGATTTTAATCTTCCGTTTAATGAGACGCTGCAAAAAATATGGTGCTAAAATATTTCATGAATGCAATTCCATAAAAAAGTGTGTGAAAAAAGTGTTTTATCGGTTTTTACAATGTTTTCATCTTAAAATGCAACTCCAGTTAAACGATTGTAAAAATGTCCGCAAAGTGTAGCGTTCCTGAAAATATTTCAACCTAACAGAATAAACTTTCCTCTACACGAGCACACAACAGCTACATGCGGATACTTCTTCACAATTAGTCTCAAACACACTACAAAATGCATCACAACAGCTTATTTCACTGCGTGACATCGTCGTCCTACAATGATCATCTTTCATACGCTCGTGTGATGGATTCAAACGACACACACTAATAAGCACAGCTTCCGCTACCATTTAGCAAATTTCATTCTGACAGGATAGTGGGAGAAATAAAAGTGAGCTCCTCTTTTCCCTTGTTCAGCACGACAGCAGCTTTGTTCTTAAAATAGTCGGCCTTGTGATCTAAATTCAGTCTGGAGTATTGAGAGCAATGAGACAAGATCAAAGAGGTCTCTTTAGACTCACTTACTGCAGAAGAGAGAGGAGGCGAGAGAAGAGAGAGAAAATACAAGTCTCGCTGGATCACATAGGGAAATTGTTCTCTGCACACTCCCAGCAAATCATATTAGATAGAGTCACTGTGGCAACTAGAGAAGATAATCTTTAATGCGCTCTTTAATGAGAGGGAAAATGTTTGTCTCTTGTGATTGAAGCGCTCGCTGTGCAAATTATATCCAAATCAGTTCACCAGCATGGGCTCTTCACTGATGAAAAGTGGCTGAGGGATAGCATTCAATTAGCGCATTAGATTGACACGATCAGAACATGTAATGGGTTTTAAGGCCTGGGCTACAGGCTCATCACTCAACTACTGTGAATGGCTCCAAATAGGTAATTATTAGCAAACTAAACCAAGAGCCTTCAGCCGGTTCTATATCTACTGTGTGCCATGCAGTGCTTCCACCCAGACGCACCACACTCTGGGAGGTCTGGACACATTTGTCTGCTTTGCTCTCGAGGACTGTAGTCACTGGTGCATTGGACAGCGACGGCTGTTCCAGACATATCTAGAAGGACATCTTTACCTCCCATATTGAAAGAAAATCCACGTAAAACTTAACCTTATCAAAAAAAAACACAAGTGAAATCATGACTTTCATTACGGTATTTTTATATAGTGTGATAAATTCACATGTACATTTTTAAGAGGAGAGGACACTGACAGCGCAAGACAAGACCTAGCAGCACAGAAGCACCGCTGTCATGTGAGCCACTGCTTGGATTTTGATGTGTATTGGTGCTGTTACAATACCGGTACCCGGAGCGGCCAAAAAGGACGAAGAAACACTTGCTTTACAGCATTAATTTCTCACTGGTGTCTTTTGTTTAGAATATATAAATTGAAAAACACCTAAAAATACATAATGACAAATAGAAAATGCCCTCATGTTTAATCTCATCAAATCAAAATAAATATTTTCCTTCAAAGGTTTGCTGAAGTGTTTTACCATCTCACTCCAAACTAAATAGAAAAGTTGGCAGCTCTACATAACTTACAAGAGGAAATGTGTTGTCTACACTCTACAGCACATTACTACCGATGAAACGTCATTCAAAATAAAATAAGCTGTTACTTAAATGTTGCCAGTGTATTTATTTTCTCGTAAAATGTGGGTAAAACTGTTTGGTGCTTAATTTATTGAAGCCCAAAACAGATGTGCAAATACAGTCGTGATATCAGGTTCCGCCTACAACCCTGGGAAAGAACCATGAAGATACGTCATGTGAAATAAAGTAATCTTTTGGATCGGAAAACATACGCAGACACTTTGTCTCCATATTTTTCATACACAAGAAAAAAGCTTGGCGAATCTTGGAGAAACTTTGTGACACAGAAAACAGTTTTCCGAGCCGAGCTGACTATGTACACTATACAGGCAATGCTAGTTGGGAAGACATCTAAATGAGTTTGTATATCAACTTCATATTCATACCGTAATCTGACCTCCTAGTTGAATGAGAACATTACAGGTTACAGGTCATTTAGCAGACGCTCTTATCCAGAGTGATTTACAGTGAACTAAGTACAGGGACAGACTATCACCAACCCCCAGAATATATACAAATTAAAGTTTGGGTTTTGGATCCAGGCAATTTAGTTATTGATCAGATTTGCTCCTAATCCAAGATTGTTAAACCTCTTCAATTGCCCCAAAATCTCTCTGAAAGTGTGCAGTCTGAACAGATGCGTAACCGTATTGATACACAGGAGCACAAACACTCTGTTTACTGTAACACTAAAGCTACAGCAATTATGGAGCTTCTTCACACGCCTAATTAAAGCTCTTCAACCGTTCTTCTGTCGGTTGTTTTTGTTTTCATGCCTAACATGCAAATGATGCTAATCTGGCAAATTAAACACATTGTAAACAAACCTGCACAGATAAAAGACAATCATTTTAGATAACTATATGACTGTGAAATGATGATGTGTTAACTCTGTGGTTCACGATTAGTGCTTTATCACCATCCAGTTGTCAACTATAATGGACGGATCAAATGTAATATGTATATTGATCTAAGCACAGCACAGCAAAGAAAAAGAAAATATTCTCTTTCGCGTTATTCCCAGTCAGCCACCATTCTGTGTGTCCATATTACACCAGACACCCACAGGCCCTTTAACCTTTGACCCTTGTGCAGGCTGTCATTCGAGAAATCAGCTTGATCTCCCGCAGAGCAGCACGGACAGCTTCAGCCCCTGGGTTGATTAAACGAGTCCCAGAGGCCGGCAGAGTCACAGCCGCCTGGATTTTCGATCAGAGCACGTCGGTGAATTTGGTTTTCTAGGTGACAGTTGAGAGCCCTCCATGATAAGGCTGTATTATATCAGTTTCTCCACGCCACCCGAGATGATTAACGGCAAGCTGTCAGCGCGGTGTAATCACAGTGTGAAATCGATGCCTTGCACGTTGCCCTCTTTTCTCTTTGCCTGTCTGTATTCACTTGGAATTTACAGTAAACCTAAGTGTATTTCGTTAGATTATAGGAAGAGGCGTTCATAACCGGAACAGTAAAACAACGGGGTAGAATCATGAAAGAAAGGTCTACATGAGAGGGGTGTAGATTAAACATCTTTATATAACATAATAGGTGTTACATTTACTGTATATGCGCGAGTCTTACTAGACTAGTCTCTTGTTTTTCAGTCAGAGGAATATAAACTCCCGTCCTGTTAAACTTCAGTTTAACAGGAGTGTGACTTGTACACTACTTCTGTTTTGTGAAAAAAAAGTGAGTACTCAAGGAAAACAAGCTGCGATGGTAGAGTTGTAAACAATCTTAACATTACAATCTTTTGCCAACCTGCCATCAAGCGTACCTCACACTGTGTGCCATGATGTAGAAACCCAAAATATTGCATTAAAAAATCATAGTGTCCGTTTGACCCCTGCTGTGACAATAGTGCCTGGAGCGGGGCATGAAAAGCTAATTTCTATTATGGATTGAGTGCTTAAAAAAGCGAAAATATACAATTCCTTTCATAAAGGCTGAGCATATCAGTGCATGAATCTCATCATGCCAGCAGCTTTAGCCCTCACTATTAATAATATCCACTTTTCATAAAGCTGCTGATTTCTTTTATTTACGCTTAGTCGTCTCTGCTGGCTGCCGGTGGAAAGCGGGCCTGCATAATCACTGCTAATAAATTAAGCCCAATGGAACTGTCACATCTCATTTGGACTCATTTGCACATGATTGTGTTTGTTTATGTTCGGTCTGGTTGGGGAAAAAAAAACGAAGCTTTGACTGGCAAATCGCTAGAATTAATGAATTTCATTGCTGTCCCTCTCCACCCTCCCTTCCTCCCCATGCTGCATGAGAAATCAAACGCTTTCTCTCCGTTTCCTCTGGCAGAAACTCAACATGGTGGCGTGATCCTGAGTGGAACACAGCTGTCAGACGTCAACAGACATCTTTCTTTGATATGCAATGTGTGTGTGAATGTGTGTGTGGTGTGTGGAGGCTCTCTTCTGGATTATTAGTGTGGTGCATATAATAAAAGGCAATCAGCTGCCAGAGGAAAATGATTATGCTGAAGATGATGACAGGCACTGAGCTGCACAGTGAATGACAGATCTGATCAGCAGCTCCCAGCCGCTCTCTCTTCATTCTCATCGTCTCTTCCCCATCACACACTACTTTTTGCTTGTAAGAAAGGCAGTTACAGACATGTCTTGTGTGTGAGGTTAGATAGGTAGGTTAGATGGACAGAAACCACAATCTGTGGATTACAAAACTTGAAGTTATTTAGAAGCTACATTAAATGTGGCAAACTGGATTCATGATACAGCCGATGGAAACAAAACTAGACTAAGAGTCTCGAGCCATGACAGCAGCTGTGAAGCTCTACAGTTGTGAGTTAAATGCTGATGTCAACATGTGGAGGACCGAGCAGCTGAGCGGCATTGCTATCCCTAGAGCATCCCAACCACTATTGCTAATAATCGGACACTTATTCATTTGTAATTAATTGTATCACCATTATTACAAAAGTAATAAGCAATTGTAACTGTAATCTTTATAAAGGAACTTTTTAGAATTTTAAATGTATTCTGAGCTGATTCCATTTATTTTTAAATGCACATTTAGGCTTTTACACATATTCAACTTTGACCATAAACTAAATGTTTGCAGCATTTACACAGACCAAGTCAGAAGCAATCTATCCTGTTTCCATGTATCTGATGTTAGAGTTTTACATGACTTGTTATGGGTGGTAAATAAGCCACAGAATAAAGTTTTACACGATATATAGACTACTTTGAAAAAAATCCACAAACAATCTAATATTGTACATATGATCCTGTAAATACATCGCCAATCAGAATAGGTATGTAGGACAGCTGCTTTTAGGACATTCGGTGAAGTTTGCCTGGCTTTAGTCGATCAGCCAGTCAGAAGCCTGAAATCAATCACCTCTGTCTGCTGTCTGGTTCTGACCTGAACAGGAAATAGGCCGACAGGAAGAGCTCACTGGTTAGAGTCCTCATCGATCAGCACTACACCATCGTGCTATGTGAGCACATCAGCTCACGTGTTCTCCACAAATCAAGAATATGAACTCCTCCTGTAAGTCTGCAAGTTCATTTGTTTGTTAGGCAGTGAGTTTTGTTGACCTTTCAAACTCATGAACATTGCACATACATCAGCATGATGACACACAGATTTTGTTTCATACATTCTACTCATAGTTTATTTAGAATCGACAGTGCATTTGTTTTTATTTGCAGTGCAATAATTCTTGTCACAGAATTGGACTGAATAATATAATAACATATTGCGATGCCAAAATTAATAATCTCATCACAGGAAAACCACGACCTAACCATTGCCTTCAACATGTAAAATACTGGAGAAGTGGTAACTGCTGTTGACTATTATTGATCAACATTATCTTCTTTGAGAATGACCATTCATATGTATCTCTTGTCTACAATTATCAATGTCATATCTCTCCAAAACTCTATTCCCACAATGCTTGAACTTCATGAAGAACTCGTTTATCTGGCGTGTGTAGCTTGAAAAATCGGATTTGTAGCAACGCTTGCATCAACCCTCCGTTCCCCTCTGCTTATCAACTATTCAGGTAAGACACAAACTAAAGTGATGCACTGTTGTGCTTCTTACTCTGAGAGAGAGAGAGAGAGAGAGAGAGGCTTCAAATAAATAATGTAATGCCTCACAAGGTGGCATGTTTCCTGCCTCATCAACATGACTTCCTTTGATAACTGGCTGTGTCAACATCCTTGCCCTTCGCTATATGTCTCGCACGACTGCTGCATCTTCCTACGCAACACCTTCCCGACGCAGCGCAGCAGAGACAGAGAGGATGAGAGACCGGGAGAGAGAGGAAGCAGTGTTTTCCCTTTAAGGAAGGAAATCTGTTAATGAGCAGGGCCCGACAGTAGATTCTAATTAGCATGTAAAGTAGCTTGTAAAGCCCTTCATTGCTGCCTTGCTTCTCCTCAGCCTTGCTGCCTGTCGGGCTGACACGTTGTGTCTAACATTTTAGAACATCAATAAATCATTACCCAATCATTTTGAGGCAACAGAGGAGTCACTGTAAATAAACAAAAGGATTGCCCATAAGACTGGCAGCCTGGGGTTACGTGGTGCTTCATAGTTGAGCAAATGTCTCTTACATTTTTACGGTTCCACTTCGTGGTTATCTATTATTTTCCTGATGTAAACGAGTGATAAAATGTCCTCATGCCCCGCAAGTTCTAAATCAGACTTTTCTGCTAGAACTCACGCCGAACTCAAAAGCTACATTCTGCTAGCCAGCTAGGTGACACAATATTTAAAGATGGCTGCAGTCCTGACGAGCTAACTAACCTTACTCAGATTATAACTAATAGAATTAGCATACTGATAGATACAGTATGTGGGACTGCAAAGAACTAAGGACAGTCTCTCTGGCTCTCTTCAGGAACCCTCCACTTGTATTGGAGAAGCCCAAAATAGTATTTCTGCTGTGACAAATAAGGTGACTTCATTGTCTGTTAAATTAATGGATGAACATATTGCCGACCTTGAAAACCGCAACAGGAGAGACAACATACAGACCGTTGAACTGGACAGACAATCGACTCAGTTCTTCTATAGAGCCAGACTTCTCACCCAGAGTTAAGTCTGTACGACGTGAGTTTAACAAAAGTCTGTGAACGGCAGAGAACAAGGAAATCATAATTATTAAGAAAATTAACAATAGAGAAGAAATTAACATTAAATGCTGAAACACTGATCCACACAATTTGAAATTAAAAGACTACATCAGAATTACTAAAGTGCAGCTTTCCTCTCCTCCCTCTGATGTCTGTGATCCGGCACCTCATTGGAATAGGTATGCATATTCCGTCCAAAAAGGTGGCATTTACTTTTTTGCATTTGTCAGTGCATTTGCATGCATTTCCATTGTTATTACAACCCTTCTTGCTGTTTAAATCATACGCATAAATGTCAAAGAGGGGAAGTTAGACAACTAAGAACTGATCTTTCTGCAGTAGAAAGCTCCAGGAAATGTAAAACAAAGAATGTTAAAAGTAGCACAAGGAAATGACACCAGTGTGGATGGGTTCAGCCTTTTGTGAAATCGATGCAGAGACAGTGACATACTGTAAATGTTAAGAAATATAGATAAGATAAGAAAATATCGATCCAATTCAACAGCGGGCAGCAGGATATTGTGTGGCGTTTAATTTGTGACTAGTGCCAAAAGCCCAGTAACATTGTGTGTATTGATCTGTCTTGCTGTAAACATACTTCAAAATCAGAACAGACAGTTTGTTAATACATAACCTGGCAGACAGATCCATCTCATCTACATTGAAATGAAGTCAGTTTAATTTGAGGCCTTTCCTCCTCTGATGTACTATTTTACAGACAGTCATCACTTTCTTTGTTCTCCCTCTGCCTCATCCTCTCTTGTGTTTCCCCATCTTTGAAATCTTACACTGTAGGATTTGACAGTGGTACATCTGTATTACACAACTCTAATGGATCAGATACTATCTTTATATCACCACATACATTGAAAACCTTCACTGGGTCACATTTATTCTAATGATGCCTGTACCTTAAAGTGTCAACTTTAACTAGTGATTCGAGTTATAGTACTGGCTCAGGGGAAGAAGAGCGTGTGCGCATGTGTCCTTGTGTGCAGATGGTTGAGAGAGAGAAGAACTCTTTTGGCAGGCCTGATCTTCTCTTGCACCCATCTGGCCGGCACCAACATTGCCTTTGAACTGAACCCTGGGAAAGATCAGTGACACTTCTTTGGGAAAAGCTTTAGGAAGCCCTCTTTGCGAAGGGATATTTTTCAATTAGGGCATTATCAATTTTACTAAGTGAAGTTTCAGAGAACTAACTCCTGCTCTGTAATATTACAAGCCTTTGATTTATACTCAGTATTTAGAAAGACCATGTGTTTTCTTCTTCATTTCAGTTACTGTATTCTTCCAAAGAGCATCTGTCCATTCTACACATATTGGTTAAGGTTAGGCATTGACCTTGAATGGTTAAGGTTAGGATAGGTCGTCAGGCAGGGAGACTCGTGAGTTTTCGTGCAGTTTCGCAAATCTAGGGTTACCTTTTAGACACGACGTGAACATTGCACAGCTGTCAGAGGGTGCCGCTGGTGTGGTGGGAAATGCTCTCCAAGTGCAAGTGAGTACAGTGTTAGTTAACGCAGCCCCAAGCCTGACTCCTCCACCAAACTATTTCCTAATAGAGTGGTGCAGGTATGAGTTCTTAAACCCGGTAATGAGTTAGCATTCTAGCACTTCCGGTTCCCTTGTCTCAAAGTCATTGATTGTTTTTGAAAGTTTTTTTTGTTAAAAGGCTGAAATTAGTTATGTGGCTAACACAATCTTAAGAAATTTTACGTAGAATATTACCCCACTGGCGATTACTGAAGCTTCTATGCATGTTAAAAATGCCGGTTGTTAACAAGTGAGTGCCTGCATGAACATAAGGCACCTGTCGGCCTACGCTCTGTCCTTTGGCCCCTGTCCTCTGTCTCTGTCGTGGCTCGTAGTGTTTGGTGTTACACCTTTGATCTGACATTTTGGCTGAGAATATTGTGTGTTGGCACGCCATTGTTGCTGTTTTGCTACTACTGTTATGCCCGATTTTTAGCCTCGTCATAAATTGTGGCATATTAATATTGTTGTAGAACCAACTGGGATGCTTAGTTTGTTCAACTTTGTTGTACTTTTTTTTTATTATTTCTTTAATTTAGTAAGTAAATAAGTAAGTATATATTGAAATTATTTTGTAATAAAATAATACTTTTAAACTATTACTACTTACTGTATATGGTGTTATTTAATAACATCTAATATCAAATCAAGTTTATTTGTATAACCCCATATCACAAATTATACATTAGTCTCAGTGGGCTTTACAGACTGTACAGAATACGACCCCCTCTGTCCTCAGACCCTCGCCCCGCACAAGGAAAAACTCCCTAAAAGAAACCCCACAATTAAAAGGGGGAAACACGTTCTAAACCTCAGGGAGAGAGTGAGGAGGATCCTCTCCCAGGACGCACAGACGTGCAATAGGTGACGTGTGTACAGAATAAACAACATAGCAAAAATACAACGTAGACAATCCATGTGACAGAAATGATGATGTGATCGTATATTAAAGAGATGGATCCAGGAGGATGTCAATAAAAAGCTTCCCGGTGTCTCCAAAAAAAAAAAGGTATTTATTCAAATTTGTTCAAATTAATACATTTATTTTTAACCACGTCTCGGTCCCCTTAGTAAACTTATCTGTGTGCATTGTTTGTGAACTCGAGGTTATTGGTAGTTGGTAATACCATTCCCCAGTTAAACTTATTTCCTGGGGTGCAAGTCTTCAGGTGGCGTTGAAGGTCTTCTTTCTCCTTTACATATCAAATATAGTCCACTCCTATAAATAGGGAAATAATTCAGCTCATGTACACATGTCTGCTAGAGCTACATTCACAGACCACTTCATGAAAACTTAGCCAAGAAGTTTGCAAAGTGAAAGATACTCCAACATAATAGTAACAATCGCCATGGATGGAGCGGGAAGTTCACAGACAGAGGTGATGCTGGAGATTGGAACGGACGATGTTCATCCACTGATTGACTCCTTTTTTGAAAGGATGACTTTCAAGGGATTGCTGAAACAAGTTTCAGCTGAAACAAAAGTTATGTTGGCAGAGCTGATTTTGGACTGAATAACATTCGTGTCAAACAGTGTTGGTGACTCTTAGGAGTATGAATACAATCATGTCTGAGGAGCTCGTTCTGTCAAGTCAGGGCAACACACTCCTCCTGACTTTTGCTAAGGTTTTGGACCTAAACGACCAAGTCCACTGTGTCAGCTCCGAACACTTAAACAACAGGATTGTTAAAGAGATTGCAGAAAGCATCAACTCTGCTATCTGTGCTAGCATGGACATTTTGGAGCCTGTATTTAGTGAGCGCATGACTCCCCCTCACAGACTTAATGCTATGGTCAGCCATGCATGCCATATGTTAAAAGCATTCATGTGCAAGATGAAAGCTTTGTGCACATCTCGATCACTGGGGGTCGACAACAAGTCAGAACACTTCGATACAGATGGACACTGATGAAGAAGATGAAAGACAAGAAGGTGGCAACAGGGATGACTACTGCCAGTCAGCAGGCAGATCTGTGGAATCAGAAACCCCTGAGAAGGTGTCAAGAGGACCAGAGGACAGCTTTGTGATTGCAACAAGTCAGTGAAATCACAGAACCTCCTCGGGATGATGTGACAGACTCTCAGTATGAGCTGCTCTAATCTCACACCTCCCTGGAGATTGAAATGATTACAGATGACATAGACCAGTTAATTATTGAAGAGGTTAAATGTCTGTAAGAGAAAGATGCTGCAAGTACCAGTCCACAATCCAAAGAGACAATGAATCCAGAGAGAAACTGTCCTTGAAAGAAGTGGGGAACAAGATAAAGACCTTTTTTGCCACACAGGTTGTTAAATTGTCCATAAATCACATCTCGGCACAATTTAAGACCAAATTCTACCCTGACTCCAAAGGAGAAAGCAGGGATTCAATGCATACCTTTGCTGCTAATGATTGCTATTGTTGACTCTCTGCTTCTGACAGATGAGGGTGAGAGTGAGAAACAATAAAGTGGAAACAAGGTTGTGTTTCATAGATTACAGAATATTTCCAATGGCAAAGTTTTGGTTTTCACAAAAGAACTTTGTGATCTCTCTACAATCACACCACAACGGGCATGATTACTGAGACTGTCTGAGGAGTTAGAAGGATATTAGTTTCCCCGCCTTGATACCATGTATGGTGAAATACAGGGGAAAGTGTGGCGCTTCCTGGGACTTGGTTGTTCACTCAGACTGGCATCCACACCGACAGGGTGACACTGGCTTTGAAAGACTAAGTCAGTATCACCAACACCCACAGTTGCATTATCTGAGGAGACAGGTGCTGGACCGGTGCAGGATGCAACAGCACAGGTAGAGAAAAACAAAATGTCTGTCAGGATACTTGTGGAGAAGCTGGTTTCCCAGACATTCAACAAGGCTCAACAGCAAATTTGGAAACCCAGAGACAGTTCGGCAATGTGACCTTACAGGCGAGAGTTCGATTTCCGATCCTATGTGAGTTTGTCTGTTTTCTACTTGGGTGGTATGGGTTTACTCCAGGTGCTCCGGTTTCCTTTCCACTTTATTTAAAAGCATGCAGCAATTGGGCACTCTCAATAAGCCCCAAAAGCTACTAGGTTTCATCTTTAACATTATGTAACTGATTCAACCAAAATAAAAGCTGTACATATTCAAGTCAAGCTGAAGGTTTTGTGTAGACATTACAAAGAAACAACTGTTATTTTACAACAGTAATTTTTTATTTAAAAACTACCTGTTTTTGCATTAAAGTTATAGTCATGACCAAAAATAATAAGTATATAAGTTAGGGTTAAGGCTGTTTAGCTATGGTATGATTGCAATACTTGGTTGCATCACTCTCACTTTTAACCTAACCAATTAACCTTCCAGAGTCCCTTTCCTCCAATAGTATGATTTTATTGGGAGAAAGTCACTCTAAATAACATTACAACAAAAATTATGTTTAACAAGTTAAAATTTGAGTTTCATACACCAGTTTCAAAATATAAAGTCCATTCATAGATTTCTCAGTGTCACTGTTCACCAAGTCTCATATTCACAGTGAATACCTTGTTACAGTAAAACAATTACAAAACAAACTGTTACTGTGCTATCATTGTACAATACAATATGGTTGCATATAATTGTGACTAATGAGTACTTTTGCTTTTCATACTTGTGCTAATGCTTCACTGTACTTAAGACTTAGCACATGGGGACCTATCGTCACGCAAGAAAAAAACAATTATGGCATGTCCCTGAGAGTGGTGGAGCTGCAAACGACAGGGCGAAGGGCTCTCATGCTCAGTTCAAGCTTTTAGAGCGAGGTTTGGCATGCGGTGTGACGGCAACACCGACCGGCTTATTGGAGAGATGGGAGAGAAATGGCGAGAACTTTAACACTGGCGACTGTTAGTGAATCTTCATTGAACCAAACGGTTTTCCCACAGCTTGATATTGTCCCTCAGTGGTTCTGCTGTTTAGGGAAGAACAATCGGGAACAACAGCACGACTGAAACTCGAATGAGAGTCTCAAAAAGGCCCCAGAACTCCAGGTACCCAGGTTCACTGCGTGTCAGTTGGTTGAGATAATTGAATGATTGCTATTTATTACTAAATAAAAAAAGCCAGTTTCTGCATTTTTTTCACCATCATCACAGTTTCGATAGTGAGGAAGAACAGATAAATTCACCCCCCCCCAGTTATGACAAAAACGCTGTAAAAAAAAAACTTGTAGTCTGCTGATTGAACCACTAATCACTAGTCTAAAGCACCAAGCACCTATATTACTTTGCAAGCAACAAAAGTAACATAGATAATTTGTCCGAACACCTAAAATGTCACAAAATGTCCAGGGAACCCTAACTGGAAGATCCCTGTCACCAGACCAATCAAACAGCCAGAAGAGCATTAAAATCCTGCACAGGCTAATACTTCTACTAGCAAGAAGTTAGCCAAAGATATGGCTCTGGTCAAAACCACA
The DNA here is from genome assembly GCA_943593645.1 of Bovichtus variegatus. Taxonomy (NCBI): domain Eukaryota; kingdom Metazoa; phylum Chordata; class Actinopteri; order Perciformes; family Bovichtidae; genus Bovichtus; species Bovichtus variegatus. The sequence continues at coordinate 5,444,313 of CALSCE010000030.1, forward strand.
TTAATGCTTTGCTGAAGCGAAAATTCTACTAAGTGCCCCCCTGCAACTGTTCCTCATGCTCTGCAACCTGATCTAATGTTACACGAGTGTTGAGCAGCAGTCATGGCAGAACAAATACATCCTTATGAGGCCGCAGCAGATATATGGTCAAGCTGAACTATAAAATCATGAGCATGACGGTCTGCAATCATGACTCTACCACCTACAGACTGCGAGGATATCTAGGGGCCCAACAACACACTTATGGGACTCTCTAACCATGATGAGAGCATCTTTGCTTGGAAAATCCCTCTTAAAAAAGGTAATGAAGCACCTGAGCAGACTGTGATCATGTGTAATCATATAGATTATTATTCATAGACAAACATCACCACCCTGTGGCCAAGGACAGGTTTCTCTCAGCCAAAAAGTAGGTAAATTATCCTGCAGGGTGGTTCCCTTTGCATTGCATCGCTGTACACAGTGAATAACAATGTTACTCTTTGGGATCACATTAAGTAGAATATGAGATAATTTCCCAAATCTTGCTGTAGAACCTCAGTTTAGTATTAGTTTCTGTATATGATGCTAATTCTAATATGCTGTACTATAGTTTTAGTGTGCGGGGGCGGTCGTGTGTGTGTGTGTGAGAGTGTGTGTGTGTGCGAGTGTGTGTGTATGTGTGTGTGTGTGTGCGAGTGTGTGTGTGTGTGTGTGTGTGTGTGTGTGTGTGTGAAGGGGGCAAAGGAAGTTAAGGCCAACGTGCACATAACTTTAAATTGATGAGACCCTTTAGTGCTTTCCCCTCAGCTGAGACTTTGAGACGTCTGCGGCTATGAATCAGTGCCATCGACACGATCATTTGACAAGAAATGAGACGTAGCTTAATGACGGTCTGGCAGCATTTAATGGCTAGTGGAGACACACTACTAAAAGATAAACGATGACTCATTTCATGTGTCTGAAAAGTGCTCATCTGGTACCTTAAGTGGAATATGTTTAACAACGCTAATACATTCCTGTGATCTGGGAAATGAATTTAACTATTGATTTTTTCCCCCTCACCTCCCTCAGTTTAATTACTGGCTTGGTTGCCAGAAAACACCCAGACACGTTGAGCTGCGCTTCTCATTCACCCAGACACTGGTTTCTTCATTGATTTGCCGCTGTTTAGGATTAGCCAACTCATTAGTCAACAGTATTAGAGATTTTCAATTATTTGGAACATTACATGGATGGGTGGGGACTTAATGGAGGGAATGGATGTCTTTGAGGGAACAGGAGAAGAAATTGTTTGATAAGACAGTTTTTTTTTTTTATTGAATCTTTTGTAGATCAAACTATGTTTCATTTCTAAGCACTTCAGTCTCATTTATGCCTGGACACAGAATAGAGGCTCTGACCTATGAACTGTGTATTTAGGTCCATATGTTATGCTGTTGGAGCTAAACCACTGAGTTACTTAAGGAAAAGAAGAGCACTTTCCTCAACACAAAAATGTCTTGAGCATTTTAAAGCTCTCCGTAATGATCACTAAAATGACTTGTAAACCTGTTGCCAGTTGAATAAGAGGTAATGAATTTTCCTATAAACGGCTACAGCCATCTTGGGATTAGTTTAATTATACCACATTCTCTTTGTGATCCATCAGGGGGTGAACTAAATTTCCCTCATCTCATTATAATTCCATGTGAAGCCTTTAAATGTACAAAAACTAAAAGCAACAATCTGCTGCAGTGATTCCTTTAGGAGAACAAGAGAACTGGGGAGACATGGAGAGCAAGTTCCCCGTCATGCTCAAAATACTAAAAAGAGCATATAGATATTGCAGCTAAAAAAAAACGGTAGTGAATGCATGCATACATCACTGATGTTCAAGCATTTGCTTGAAATAAAGATTTTAATGACTATGCTATCACTATAGTGGCATGGCCCAGGAGGTAGAGCGGTCGTCTGGTAATCGGAAGCTTTCTGGTGTGATCCCTGGCTGTCTACAGAGAGAGTGTGGAAGTGTCCTTCAGCAAGACCCTGAACCCCTTACAGCTCCTGATGAGCAGGTTGTTCCCTTGCATGGCAGCCTCTGCCATCAGTGTAATAATGTGTGTGCAAATGGGTGGTAGGTAAAACAAAATAAAAAGTCAATTTAACATTTATAGGGCAAGACTAACTTCATGACTCTGGGGCTACAAAACTTCTTCAGAATGTTCTCTGAACTTTAACCCAATGCTTGGTCATATCTTAAGCCTTAAATTCCAAAAATTGCATTTTTTTCATCCAGCAGCAGCACCGCTGATGCACTGCAGCACTTCTCGTGTCCTTATGAAATTAAGAATAACCAAACACAACAACCCTCACAGGCATACATACTGTAACTGAAGCCTAATTTCAGACTGCCATCTAACACGGCACCAAAGCATTTTAGTGCTGAACAACCCTCACCACACTATTCTTCAAAAAGACAAAGTGCTCTTTGATTACAACTGCTGTGAGCAATGCATTTCAGCTGACAAATGGCCTTCCATTTATCCCTCCACCAGCACTTTGATAAAGCTCCATCCTCACACCATGTCTAATAGGAGACACTGTCACCTTATAGAGACCCAGTTTAACCTGTAACGTGTGGTATAAATTGAATGATGGCTTTCTAATGGCCTCTGTGATACTCACTGTGTGATATGTCGGTTTTCTGATTTTGTGTAGGATTTGTTGCATTTAGGAAATGGTGTGGTGCAAGTAACTAACCTTTGAGTAGATATAGACAATGATGGATTTTCTCCGTGTTACTGATACAAAAATACAAAAAGAAAGCCATGCAGTGGATGTTTTCTGTGTATTGACACAACCTCTTGTCCTAACAGTTTGACATTTGCAGATTTGCCGGCAAAAGTGGAGGAGGCTGGTGGAGAGCTGACAGCCGGAGGCTGATTGAAGAGTGGTTGATCACTACAACCCCTCCATCACCACAATCTCCAAAAGTATACACACACACCTCCAGCCACAGGAACTGCTCATCACTGCTCCCTATGAAGCACTCTCAGAAACACACTTTACCAATCACAACCTCTAATAAAAACAACAAAACTCTGTTGAAGGACCCATAACACACACAGCGTGACCAACAAACACAACATTCTGGTTCAGAATGTCAGCCTTTTTATATTTGAACTGAATAGATCAGTGAGGAGAGCAGTGAAAAGCAGCGCTAATGCAAAACCTTTGGCTTTTTGCAACACAGGTCAATTGCCAATCTGGGATCAATGTGCCTAAAACCCTGACTGGACTTTAGATTATCTAATTCTGTGAAGTAGTGAAGAGGTGATGTTCACTGTTGATTTGACCAAAGCAATTTTCCTGCCTGTGGGGGATGGATAGGTTTGAACAAGAAAGCAAATCAATACAGCATAAGAATCTCTGTGCTACACCTTTATCAAAAACCAAGGGCCCCACTGAAACAAAGGTGAGTGAGCTAAGGTTTAGATCATAGACTGTATTTAAAAAGTGGACGCAGTCACCGTGACTTCACCCACTGGTTTGTGGACTAGGATTTTGAAGCCTCGAGTCTGGCGTTTTGGCCATCACCATCTTGTTTCTTTGTTTCTTTGCAACTAGAAGTGACACGGAGTGTGGAGCCAAATACAACAGAACGCTGAAAAAGACATTTTCAGGTAACCAAAATGTTACAATTAACTTTCATGAACTGAAAATATACTCTGTTTTATCGTCTATTTTACTCTAAACAGGACCATCATTTATAAAAATGAACATCATGCGCTATTGAAGAAGACTTGAAACTAGCGATTGAGACAATAAGTAATTTTTATTAGACTCATCAGGAAAATGTTTGCCGAGTTAATAAATCAAGTTAGAAGTAGGATTATTTTCTCATAGACTTCTATACAACCAGACTTCTTTTTGCAACCAGTTGAGTCGACCCTGCTGGGAAATAGAAATAATGCAAGTTTAAGGCACTTCTGCATTGGTTCATTTTTCAGACCCAGTGTTCTTAAACACCTTGGCGAGATCTGCAGGATACCGACAAGAAACTAATGTTGGCACAACTGGTTTCAGGTACTATGCACTTTTTAAATAGAATGAACGGCAAACTGCCCTCAAACTAGAGTCTTGCATTCCACTGGGAGATTTTAAAGTTTAAGTATCTAATGTTTTTTTTTATAATTCCTTAATATTGTGTAGTTGTGTTTCTGTTTTGTTGATTGTGTTCTTGTAAATGTTTCTTGTTCTCAGGTCTCTCTTGGATAATCTCAATGAGACTGCCTGATAAAATAAAGCTTAAAACGTTTTTTTTTTTGTTTTGTTTTTTTACCAAATCCATACCTGATCCTTCTTCCCAGTAAGGTTTCCCCAAACAATGTTTGCAGCTGTGCTGCACTGAATGCTTTACCCGGCTGGAGGTGTTTATTCCATCAGTATACCCTGACAGGCTAGTTTTCAGCTTATTTTGCCTCAATAAGCCCTTAAGTGACTGGCAGGTGTTGACAGATGTACAAATAAATGTCAAATCTAAAATGAAACCATTAGAATCTCAGCAAGGAAAGTATAAAAGGACAGATAAAAGCAACATAAAAGCTAAAACTAAACATCATCACCCAGACACACACACAGACTGATGGTGTACATATACTCTAATACAAACAGACAAGCACATTTGTTTCTGTCCACAAAAAGGGTTCAAATCTTGAATTCTCTAAAAGGACAGGACCAATTTCTGATCGGGCAGCATCAGTGAAACGACAGAGTAAATTTCTCTCTCTCTGATCTCAGTGAGCCGGGCCCTTAGGTGAAGACAGCCGTCACCCTGATCTACGGCCCCCGGCAGCCTCAGTAATGTAGGCCAAATTGCCTGAGTCGCTGGAAATGATGCAGTCATTGTGGAGGAAATTGGAAATCAATTCTTGTCATCACTGAACATAACTTCCTTTTTCAGGAGAGCGAGGGCTCAAACCTATTTGTGTAGGCTACGGCAGCGCTGACAAAGATACTACTGTGTGGGAATATGGAAGCGGACAGGAGAAAGATAAAGAAACAAGAAAGGAAACAGCTGGAGGGATAGCAAAGCAAAGCTGGTCATTTAAACCAAATTCTTGTGTCAAACAAACATTTAACGTCTATCCTGTGTGAATGTAATCAGCATACATTAGTTTAAAATAAACAATGTGACTGATGATGGTGTGAGGTTATACACCCTGACCAAGCTTTAAACAACATTAGACCCCTGGAATATTAATCTACAAATAGAATCACTAAAACAATTTCAATTCTTCCGTTGTTCTGCTATTCCATCCTCGGGGTAAAATGTGCTCATTAAACAGATTTCTCACAAGTAATGCTCAGTAGTTTTCAGTAATGAGTTTTCTCAACAGATTTGCAGAACACGCAAGACCACGTTTGCTTTCCTGTAGCTGATCGCGACATTGTTTACAACTCAGTTTATTTCGTCAAGGAGACTTTCCCTGTCCTAGCAAGATAGTGAAGTTAAATGTGATGATGGTGCATTAGTGCATCGTAAATCAGAGGAAGGTGCTCTTTTGTGGACACAGTAAGTGTTCATATACTGCATGTAACTCATGTAGGTCATAGCATGAGGCATGACACAGTACAGTGCTTCTGCATACTGAGCGCTTCATAAACATGATCCCAAGGGCGCCTGAGCTCAATAAGAAGCAATCAGCAACAGCGGCACGCCCTCCCCAGCTCGCCTTCATCTTCCCACAAGGCACTGCTCTGAGTCAGCTCCCATCCATTATGCATCAAAACCTGCGCTGCAAATCTCCTCAAATAGAACAGAGTGTCAGGCGTGATAAAGAACAATCGACCAAGGGGAGGGAATCAAAGCGGCAAAATTCCCAGGATGAAAGATATTCCACTTTGCTCTCTGATGTTGTTCTTTGTTTTTCTTTGTTTGTGTTGTTATTCGAGTTGTATGTTCATGTCTCTCGTGGGATGCTTGCCGAGGCGCAAGTCATCCGTCATCCTAATTGGTTGTGTTTAGAGAGCAACTGTTGTGTTTGATAGAGAAGCTTTTCCACTCCTTCTGGTCAAAACAAAGCTGCGGTTCTGCTATCAAAGATGGATAGCTAAATAAATAGAAGTAGCCACAGATGTGATTATCCCAGCCTTGTCTGTTCGTCTGAAAGTTTTCTGCCTCAGTGTGTTCAGCTGTTGTATTCTAGCATCCTTCATGTTTATATGCCTGGAGCACCGTCGGACGCAGCTGGGTGGAAGCCAGCAGCCGCTGCGTCTGGTTTTAATGAGATTACATTGTTTGAAATGTTACTGCCGGGTATGTTAAGATACAAGGAAACACTCACAGGGTGGCTGCCACTCTTAGAAAAAACTGTTTCAGTTCCTTTTTTAATCAAAATAAATTGGTAATAATGACCTTAAATGGCTTTTTGATCAAAACTGAAATCATTGAACAGAATACGAACAAAAAACTAAACACAGAAAAGTGTGTTTTTCTCCCAAGATAGACAAAAAGTGGACTCACAAGATTTTGAGAAATCCAACAGGCAGGTAATAAACGGAACAAAAACACACTGTGGTGACCACCACAAGAAACATTAATTGCCACACAAATGTTATTCTTGAGCCAGATCACTTAAGCCTGCAAAGATAAAACAATGTCCAATCAAAATATAATTTGTTCACAGAAAAATAGCTTTGCGGGAAACAAATCTGTCTAAACATGGGTTTTGTGAAGCAAAAGTGTGTAAGATTGAGCTGAAATTTGGTGAATCAAGGAAAACAGCTTTTTCATTAGAAATCAGAACCAGGACTTGCAAAAATATAGAAATACATGTAAAAAAATAAAAATAAAATAAAAAGTTGAATGGTTTGAATTAACTGAATGGAATGAATAATACAATGTGAGTTGAGTGACATTGCTGAGCTGTTTTCCAGCAACTCTTTGAGGTAGACTGTACTTATCAGGGCTTACATTGAAGGACAAAGCCTGGTGATATATTGGACAGCAGGGAACTATGGGAAATCCATCTTTGTCAATCCACTACTTTACATGGTAACAGTATTGCTCATAATGGCCCATTTTTCACTCCATCTAATCTCCTTACATCTTCCATTTCCTCCCACCCTCTCCTGTCAGATGGACATTTAATGGCAATGACCAACCATCATTCATATTAATGTGTATTATCCGAGAAATCACATCAGTTTTTACAACCTGGCTGACTCTCATTTTGTCATTAAAGTTTTAGATTCCTGCAGGTTTTTTGGAAATGTCATAAAAAGTTTGCCAACTTCTTTTAACTTACCTTACAGTAAGGACTAGAGGGAGTCCGCACTTCAGTGCGCCTCCCTACAGTGAGGAATAACAGGCGAGGACAGTCTCTGTGGGAATCTGAGACTGCACTCATTAAAAAAATTTCAGCATTTGGTTAAAATGCTTAACCTCGCCTAAAGTATGTATACATTTGTCAGACTAGTGACTTCTTGTGTGTAAATAATAACAGTTACCTCCTTAGCAAGTAACTAAGCATAAACTGTCTGTTACATCAGCTAGCACAAACAGCTAGCTCACAACACTGACAAATATCGCCCAAGTTTTAGGGGCGCAAGATAAGAAAATGCTCACAAGGTTCATTTTAGAGTGCAATGACAAATTATTTATTTTGTCGATTTTATTGGTGTCGGTTTATTGGAAGAATGGTGAATTTAATTTGAGGGATTAACACTAAATCATGACATTTAGCCAAATCTATCAAACTCTACTGAAGACAATTAAAAAAGGGATTCAATCAATTAATGTAGAAAATAAACTAATTATTAACCCTCTCATGTAGTTTATTTATTTTATTTTTGGTTAGATTAGTTATTAATTTGTGACTGGTAGCACGACACCAGCCACTTCATTTCTTCACTCTGGTCACTGACTTGTAGGAAAACCGTAGCGGTCCTCATTAGAGCGCTGCACACATGCAAAGCAGAACATCTGGAAACCCACAGCAGCTCGGTGGGCTCAGTGTGGCAGGTGTGAATGAAAATGCACATATAAATATCCGAGAAAGAGATTTAAGTCATGCTGAAGTCCTCAGGATCAAGCCCTGACCGTGCCTCCCACCCACCATCACACACACTCATCGCAGTCGATGCATACCTTTCCAGGCCGTTCTCCATCTGCTTTGCCTTCACTGTGGCTGTAGCCAAGAGCTGCAGCAGCATATGTTAGTGTTTGGATTGGAGAGCTGAGCTCTCTGGGTCAGCCTTTCATCTGGTCCTTTGATGGGTCTTGCTGGCTCTGCAGCTGTGGATGAGAAGGTGGATAGAAAAACACGTTTAAAGGCGAGACACTATAGGCAAAACCATTGTTTTCTCATGCACTGGTCAATTTTGTGACTATTTTTTTGGGCTATTTTGCTTTCATGACATGACTTCTTTCAGACTATCAGAAAGAAAACATCCAAAATACACATTTAGGTATTTATTTTACGACTCCGTCTACTTCCATTTGTTTGTTGTGTTTTCATTATCTTAGAATAAACCCTTAATTTCTCTACATATGTATCTTATAGGGAGCGGGTACTCTTCACAGAGACCCGAACAGATGAAGAAAACAAATTTGTATGTTTACTGAAGGCCACCGTAGTTCTGACAGGCTTGTAAAACTGCAGTTTTTGTTCCTAACATAGTGTTTTGGTAAGGAAGACCTCTGAGCGGTGAGGGTCGTGAAAGATACTATGGTGTTATCACAGTTTTGCACTTGGAGGCCTGTTACCGCAGTCTTGTAAAGGGAAGGACCATATTTCCATAAAAATCTTCTGTGGATATTCGAGAGGATAAATCCCATTGATTTCTTTAAACGTTCAGGTAACGTGTGTATTTTATGCAGTATTTATATTTCTTTCCACACACCATCACTCTGATGAACAGTTAACATCAGTCACATGGTGTCAGAAACAATCAATAACTATGAAACACTGGTTTGACATGTATGTGTATTTTATTTATTTATATATATATATATATATATATATATATATATATATATGTGATATGATAATATATATATGATATGATAATATATATATATATATATATATATTATCATATCTCATCATCGTCAAATATAACTCTAAGCTCACTGTATATGCTCATATCCACCTACCTCATGTATATAAAGTTAAACCTTCCATACTCATTCCACCACCCTTTGCACTCTGCACCATTGCTTTATTGTCTTGCTGTTTCAAATTCCATTGTTGTTTTTCTTTTTTTATATAAACACATTATTGCTACACAGCTCCATAATAACACAATCTGCTCAAAGCTCTGCTTTCACAGCATTTCAAAGAGGCAAAGTATGCAAATATATGTTTGTAAGGTCACATTTGTCTCGTTGCAATGTGTACCCCCACCCATACTCTTATTCCTCATCAGAAGTAGAGGCCTTGAGGTATAGAAATATGAATAAAATAAGTGTGGATGAAGGGAATCAGTGAAGGTCTGTGCCACGACATCTGTGTCACAATAGCAATTACACACTGTCCTGATTCATAACGATAAACGCAGAGCAGGGTTACAGAGACAGTGAACGCTGTCTGATTGTGCCAAGGTCTCTGAATTCAATTAGTAACACACACGCACGCGCTCTCAGGGGGCTGGCAGCTCAATCAGGTGTGGAAACCTTGCTATCGCTGATTTATCTGGAAAACACAGTTACTGTGTGCGTGTGCGTCACACTGTCAGTATGTCTCCAAAGCTACTCGACAACACACTGAGCTGTCAGTCAACCCTCATCTGGACTGACAGTCAAGTCTCGCGCTGGGGGGACTCTGCTCGCAGCTCTCTCTCTGTCTTTGCTACGGCTGCATTCCAGTCAAATGGCTTGTAGTTTAAACACAGACCGGCAGGGAAAAACTGCAACAAACATCTACAAAGTACTTTTGAGCAAGACACCAAGGTCAAATCCTTTACGAATGCTTTCCATAATCCTGCAGGCATGGCTTGGGGGAAAACCCCATGATTGATACAGTAATGATGAAGGTATGTTGGTAATGATATGGGAAGTCTGGAAATGTCTTCTAATGATCAACAGTAGCATCTTAAGCCCAGTTAAGACTAATGATTTTTGAGCCGAAACTATTATAGAACGCTGTCGGGAAACGGTGCAGCGGTGTGAACTGGCCCGCCTCAGCTCGACTCAAGCCGGCTGATGGTGTCGCCTGCAATTCAGCTTTCAAGTTTGAACTGTCAGCTGATCGAATGATTAGAGGTGACACCAACTCCTCTAAACAACGAGAGGGGAGTCCTCCTCAAGTTCACAGCATACATTTGCATAAGCTCCCTGGGTATTCTGTCGAAGCCCCCATGGACGGCGCCAAAGTCTCAACCCTGTAGTTTTTTTTATGTTTTCTCCATTTCATCAATACTACCGAAGAGCAACCGAAGAACGCAAGCCAGAAATCTACTGGCAGTAAGTTTAACACTAATACAGTTTTTATGAATCAAGATACTTTAGGATATACTTGCCTCCTCGGTTTGTATAAGCACGTCATCACTGCACTTGATCAAAATAAGATCGCCAGCAAGCCTCGGTGAGCGGGAACACTAAGTCACAGTATACTGCCAACTGCTGCCAACTTCTGTACCAAAACGTGTACAGTCAGTCAATAGAGTGCTAGTGTTTGATGTTCGGAACACTCCAGAAAGCAGGTTACTAAACAGTGGAAAGCAGCATGAAGGCCAGTGAAAAAAAAGTGGCAACTGAATTTATCTCTTTAGTCTCTCTTTCAACTTTTAAACCAGAGTCAGAGATTGTTGGAACAGTGGAAAGACCAACAAAGACGTTAGAGGACAGTTTCTGTCAACGGAGTCTGGTGTATTTAAGGGAGAGCAAATTATTTGTATGTTTTGTACATTATAATTATTATTGTCCAAAAAAATACATACTGCACGTGATACTGCACGTGATACTGTGAGAATATGAAACAAGGCAGCGCTGAACAAGAGCGTGCATGCTCAGAAATCCCGTGTGCTTTATTCTTTTTCATAGATTATTTTTTGGGCATTTTTTTGCCTTTAATGACAGCAAAGTGTTAAGATTAGGAAAGGGGGAGAGAGGGGGGGTGACTTGAAGCAAAGGGCCACGGGTCGGCTGCGACAAGAACTCTTTGCTTATGTGTCGCCCGCTCTACCAGGTGAGCTACCGCGGTGCCCTGTGCTTTATTCTAGACAGTATGTAGTATCCAAGTCACTGCTGCAAACCTAACTTAAAGCAACCAACCAAAGGTGATGTAGCTCCCATTCACTGTTCCTGACAGGGACTGAGTCTCTTTGCTGAAGGTTAAAGACAAAGACCTATACAGAAGTAGTTTGAAGTGGTGAAGTCTATTTATAATCCCTCTGTAATCCTCCACTCATGGCCGACTGTGATCCACTGTCTTCCCTGGAGGAGAAAGAATACAGTCCTACTGGGCCCAACAGCTCGGTGCCATGATGAAAAGCATGATCTGATTTACTATTGCAGCTAATTGGAGCTCCACTGTGCTAATTAAATCAAGGAGCCACCTGCCGTGTCACGTGCAGTGTGTGTGTCCTAACAGAGATATAAAAAATAAAAAAACTCCCACTCCTTTTTATGTACACAATTCAGATGATATTCCAGTTTATATAATTGTTATTCTCTCTATATGCACAAGCAGGCTGCCCCTCGTGTCAGTTAAAAGCAACAAATAACTTAAGAACCTGGGTGTCCTGAGCTCTCCGCAATCAGGACCATTTGAAAATGTCAGGCTCCCTTGTTAGCAATTCAAACAGCCAAAGAGGCAATTACACCGTTTTCATGTATCCACCGAGGCCCCGCTGCCTCCGACACAACTCTGACACCGTGCCCCTGTGTTTTAATACGGCCGACAGGAACATTACATTTCTCAGCTGCTTTGAAAAAACTAACCCCCTTCACCAGCCTACATTCCCACCGCCTCCCTCTCCTATCTCTCTCAATCACCCTTATCTCTCTCTCTCCAGCCCTCACCTCCTCTTTCATTTCCGAGACAGTCTATCATTTGGGCAACACGGCGGCATGATTGTGGCTTCCGCTGGAGGGGGAGAGCCGAATGCTATCATCACTCCCAGGGCCATAATCAATAGTGTCAGTAATGGCGGTGGCGGGAGGAGAACAGTGGATTGCTGCGGGGTCCTCAGAGATCATATTGGAGGGCTTTGTCTTTTCTTTGGCTCTCCCCACAGTCCTGTTAAATTATTCTGCAGGCATTCCCACTGTCAGCCTCACTCCACTGAGGGGTGCAGGAGGGAAACAATATGCTGTTATAAAGAGTTTGGAGATCATGTTGCCTGTTGAAAGACTTCCAAAGAAATAGTGATTGGCGTGTGTGCTAGCATATACAAATACCATAGTGCCGAGTAGTTTCAGCCATGCTGTGTGTTTGGTCAGAGATGTATTCCAATATTTTTGGAAAATCTTAATCTGCTCAATTTTATCTTCTTATTAACATTCACTAATTGATGTAACCCTCTTCTTTTACTGGTAGTATGGCCATTTTGATGCAGCCTGCGGTACTCAACCTGTGCACAATGAGTTACTATTGCTCCTGTAAAACCACATAAAAATGCCCACGCTGGTGTTATTACCACATTTTTTAAAGCTAGAATATTATGTTTCCTAAGAAACATTTTCATGGGGAAAGGATTTATTGCACCCAGTTTGTCTCACTAACATTTTGTGCTGCAGAGGAAGTAAATCACACATGAGAAAGACACTAGTGGGAGAAGCTCACACTTTGAAAATCATTCCAGGTGGTAAATCAGACAAGCGATAATGATGATCCATGCTGGAACATCAGTTTTAGTGCAGGTGAACCATCAGCACTGAAAAAGCTGACTTCACTGCTGTGTCTGTTCAATGTTCAGTGTTTGTGTGTGTTGTAATAATCCTTAGGATTTTCATTGAACCAAACAAGTGTTTGACACAATTTTTGGTCTACGTTTTTTTTCTCAGCAACAGCCAATCAATGTACACTCTGTAATTACATCTCTAAACAGTAGCTTTCGTATTTAATGGTGGCATCCACACAGGATTTAAAATTCCTTTACACACACGAGGGGTTCACAGGATACAATGCAGCATGTAAATCCAGCTACAATCTCATTGATATCAGCCTCAGTTAACTGTTACCCACTGCTTCGGCCATATCACAGCTGTAATAAGTTACTAATGCAAACCAACATTTTATGCTAATGCTAGATCACATTAAAAATATTCATTCAAATACAGGGCGGCTTTTACTGTGAAGAAGTCATACAAAAAGCAAAAGTAGTTGTCACAGAGGTTAGCGCTGACAGTTTCAAAATGTATCAAAATGCATATACAACAAAAAGGCATTTTAAATACTGCAGGGAGTACTGGGACAGTCGGGAGAAGCCAGTGAGCTGCTAGATGCAGAGACCTCAGACCTCCAACAATGTAACCAAAGACTTTTACACTGCCATGCTAATGTGTGGGAAACTACTCACGCTGTGTGCAGCATGAAATCAGATCGTGGTTGCTCATGGCATGATGGAAAAGGCTAATTGATTGACTTTTTTATTAAAATAACATGATGTTGTTTTGCTGCACTGTAAACAGATACAACACAAGAGCAACTGTTGCTGTTGGTTACACCAGACTTCTGGGACCTGGAGTATGAAACCACACTTGCTGTTACCACCAATATTCACGAGTGTTACCAAATCAACCAGAACTGAAATGTTAAGGATTATAACATTAACCCGACCCTGTGACAAATTCTCATACAATCCCTGATGAAATTATCTCAAATGGGATGTAAAGCTATTTTATTCTAAATGTGTAAAAGCAAAGTATCTGGCATATCTGTGAGGGGAAGCCCTCTGGTTTATGTATTCCAGCACTCTGACATGTCATCGTTAAGGGCAGCACTGTATTAGCCATAAACCTCCGGGCCGAGTGCTGCTCTCTTGCACCTCTGGCAGTGTTGAGATGTGGAAGATCGATCTGTTCTCATAGGGCAAGCCACAGAGAAAGTAGGGCACCGCTGACAAGACATGGGAGAAGCCACAGAGAAGCTGTGTAGCATTAGGCAAGCAGGCCTCATGCTGCCTGACTGCAGCACCTCAACATCGCAGACTGCTCTTAAAAATTAGCTCAACCTACCTTGTAATGTTAACAGATGGCACCTTTTTTGCCATGCTTTCATTACATCACAATTCAATTGTCCCCAGATGGAGCTTTTCAGCTGTGTGTGACTCATTTCCTCTGAGTGCCCTTACAAGACAACATTAGCAGTCGCCTGGTAATGTGAGAAGTCAGCCACCTCGACTGGTGACAGCAGCGTACAGCCACTGTACTGCCGTGTCAAGGTGTTACTGGAGTTTCTGATCCCTTCATTATGAGCTGCAGAAAACAGAAGAAGGCACATGATTATTCAGCTGTGGAGCAGAATGGCTTCACCATTTTGCCATCCTGTCAGATGACAGGGAAAGGGGCTGGTGGGACGGGACGGAGGGAGCAGAAAAGATACAATTTCATAGCTGAGCACGCCCGCGTGGTTCTCCGGCGTGGGTGGGGAAGGATTACACATCTGAGGTAATAACAGAGCGGAGGTAGATGATGGGATCACATTTTTACATTGCTACCCATCTGCTTCTCTTCATCAGGGAAGACAGTGTTGCCCTTTACAAGGTCTTACAATATCGCATGCTTTAAAAGAGCAACAGTGTCTTACATTCACTTAACTTAGACCATATTCATCTGGTGAGGTTACTTGGTGCAAAGGGTTGATTTATGTTGAAGTATTGTGAGGTTGTGAGGTTTTAATTTAACTTTCAAATCAGCCTCGTTGACCTAACTCAGTCATCTACATTTTCCAGAACCTTTAATAACCAGTGAACAATCCTGAAATGCTAAGTAGTGATATTGTTTTCAAACCACCAAGTGACTTTTCCAGGCAAGAACAAAGTGGAGGTGGTACTTAAAAGACATGTTCTAATGAGGCTCTGCCTCTTCCACAATGTTTCCACAAGGTTTCTCCCTGTACAAGTGTTGCATGTCAGAGACCAGAGTCTACAGCCAGATATAATGTTTACCATGTTAACCATCTTAGTTTAATCTATTTGCATTTGTTCATTAGGAGTATTAAAACAAAGTACAGCACAGGCTGATGGGAATGGCATTAGTGTTGCAGGTCTTCGGTCATAAATCTAAATATTGGACAAATACAAAAACTGATTATTTCGCTATATAAAAAGTCACTTAAGTGATTACAATTCATCCTGAGGGGATGTCAATCTCAATGGTGGCGCTAGAATAAAAGTCAGGGGATCATCAGAGTCATGATGAGGGCCGATGATATGCCAATACATCTCGTACATGTTGAGATATTTCACTGGATAAGTGAACACTTTTACCAGCTGGGAGCACAAGATGATAAGTCAGGGCATCAGCAAAGACGTTTAGCTTTTATCCTCTGGGCACTATGGATATCTGCACAAAATGTTATGACCATCCATAACAGTTGTTGAGATATGTCAGCCTGGACCAAAGTTTTTGGCTGACCAATAAGACGTTGATACTAACATGGATAAAAATGATGATCTGGGCCAGCCGAAGACGAATTTGAGCTTTAAAATATGACATTTCTTTTGGGTGAATTTCCTTCAGTTTTTCAATCTTCTATGCATGATGTGTCCACCAAACCATTTCCTGAGTTTAGTATTTCCACAATTGATGACCAGCTTCATATTCTCCATTCTCACCCTCGATGCTGCTCCCTTTCATTGTTATGCAGATACCATTTCAGCTCATTAGGTGTCAGTCAGTCATGAGGCTAAACAGTCCTCATCTGAGAAATCAATCTGCCATCTCTACGGGCCCACCGGCGAAGCAACGCACAAACACACACCTTATAGCTGCGTCGGAGGATAATCAAAACCCATAATTGCTTTTTAAATCACAACGTTAATGACAAGATCTCTCGATTGTAATGCATTGTAATCACGCTATTAATATGGATATGACTTCAGCATTGGGAGCCATCTGTTTGGCTGAGGCAGCTCTGGACCTTTTCCAACAGGCGTACTCATTTCAAGGACTGTATTTTGGCCGGCGATCACAGGCAACATAATCAATGTGAATGCCGCCACCAGCGCTAGGAAATGAGGGACTCAAATTGATCCATCAATCACTTACTCAGACCATGTTTATTCAGCTTTGCCTCACTTCGCAGTTATTCACACTCACAGATGAAAGCTCCAACAAAAAAAAAAAGAAAAAGATGGCGGGGACTGCAGAGCAATAGCATGGCACAAAAACAGGCGTTCTTTACACAGGGCTTTAGTTTTCGCTTTTGGTGCTGTAGGTGATTGCCTTGGGTTACCTCTGGGTGGAATCAATTATACAAGCTTTTTAAAAGGCCCTCTTTGGTCTTCACAGGAATGTGCGACGCGAGCAAGCTCCCGAGGTATCTAGCATTATTCCTTTTTATGTTGTTACATCAAACTTTCTCTTTCTTCTCAAACTTTTCCGTACTTACTGCTAGAGTGGAAATATGGGGCATTTGAGATGTTATTGCAAAACTTCAATTGCCCCCCCCCCCCCCTCGCTTCCTTTCCCTCCCCTTATGACTAATGTATTTCCAGTACAAAAGCATATGTTGCTTTTAAAAGAAGCTCTGCAGCAACTCCTGGGTGCTGTCGCCGTGTTTGTGGTCGCTGGGGGGGAAAGAGGCAGGAACAAAAAATACTCCTTATTTTTGCCTCGGGGTGTTTCTGACAGTTTCACTTTGTGTTTAAGCATTAAAGGAATGAGAGAGCCAAACCCTTGCTTTGTTGTGACATGGGTCTCTCTGTGAAAGTCTGGGGAGGCCAGCAGCTGGAGGAACGGGCATATGGGGGAAGAGAAAAAAGTGGAGACACATGTCACTAGTGCTGTAATAGTAATGCTGGAGAAAAAAGCATTTGCAATATAAATTAAGGACTCTGCAGTTTAAACAAAATAAGAAAAAAGCATGCTCTAAAAGAAATCAACACAGCAACAAGATTTTTCCAGACACAGATGCTTCATTTCCTCAATTCTTTGACTGAATGTGGACTGCGTTTGGTTATTCCAGTGATGTAAATAGTCCAAGAGTCTAGACAGGGAAGACTGGGATATCAGTGTAACTGCTCCCTTGATGATGATGATGAATGCCAGACAGACTTTATGTGAGGGTGACTTCAAACACATTTTCCTGATACAGTCCAGTTATACATTAAAGAAAAGCTCATTTGACGATAAAAAACAAAACAAAAACAGAAGCAATAGGGGCCCTTAATTTATTGCATACAGCGCTTTACAGTGTATGCCTTCCATGCACCCTATTTGCAATAGTTTCCTGGAGTTACAAAACTCTTGAAAGAGAACATTTTTGTTACATCTTCGTAGTGTAGCTTGAAGCACAAGAGTATGCTAATCACATGCTACTGTCTGTTTGTTACATCTCCAGCCAGGCACTTTTACATTTTGGGCCTTTTTTACCTGCTGAAACATGGGAGCTTTGGATCTTTTTTAGTCTGTGGTTAATTGGCAAGCCTGCCTACACTCCCTTAGAGCAGAAGACAGTCTGCAGGGAGGAGGGCAGCCAACGCAACGAATCTCATATCTCTGCAGATTTCTTCATCTCTTGTAATTAATTGCATCTTTAAAAGAACAAAATGTAAATACGCCGCTGACACACTGCCAATTAATTTTAAATCATCGTCTTCCTGACGTTTTCTGCTCCACCGACGGGGAAATCAAAAAGTTTTAGAGGATGTTAAGAAAGCTTTAATAGTGTCCCTTTGTTCCTAGCAACACATTGTGAAAAATGCATTCAGGCCTGACAGAGTGCTCCTGCTCCGTGTAATCAATTCTGTCAGATTCTACCAGCCGAAGACGACGGGGTGGAGGGAAGATCTGAGAGAAACCATCATCTCACTTGTCTCCCCTTGTTCTTTGATCAGGCAAAACAAGCTTCTTTTCACATCGAAGCAACGTAGATAAAGAGAAAACCTCCTGATTTGCGCGGGACTAATATTCATTCACTTAGTTATATAGTTGGTAATTAAAAAGTCAGTAATCATCAACCTCCAATCTGTGATCACTGTAAGGTCAGCAACCATGCCAACCAAACCAATGACCATGTTTGCAATGACTTAAAGCACAGATGCATAGTGAGGAGAATGGTGGTTTTACTTTTAACTATAGTTTTGTATCCAGCATACATCTTGACACTGACACACACAAACTACATGGTGTTGTAAGCCCTGCAGAAACCTGGTATCTAATATCCTTATGGTCAACAATATCAGCACAAATCTTTTACATCAACCAGAACAGACACAGTCAATGAAGGAAGCAGAGAAAGGATCGTATCAGGGCTCAAGAATAGCAGGTAATTCTCAGCTCTACAGGCATTCAACTGTTCAGCGCTGCCAACTCTCATGCATTGACGTGACCGTGAGACTCGTGACGCAATTGACACGTTTCACAACATGTCCATTTTGTCATGCAGTGAAAAACTGATTTATAAATGATAACGTTGCAGTGTGAAAGAGGAGACTGACAGCGCACAGACAGACAGCGCAGCAGCATTGCAGAACACTGTGGTCAAGGGAGCCGTCGCTGGCAAAAACTTGCTCAAGTCATCCGACGGTTGGATTTCATCGTGCTGTTACGGTACCGGTTCTTGGAGCAGTCAAAAAGGACAAAGAAAGACTTGCATTTCACCAATAATTGCTCACATTTTATATACACCACATAAAACTGTGAGCAAAGAAGTCCTAATTTAATTAAAAAAAAACTTTTACATATTAGGTTTGTTGTGAAGCTTCATTCAAATGAGACAGCGTGATTCCAGTTGTTGGTATTTTGATGGAAAATGTGTGCCTCTGTGCGCTCATAAGCACTGTGTCACTCAGCTTTCACTTTGTTTTGTCAAGTCTACTGTCTTTGAGCTTTCAGGCTCCTGCCTTTCAGTCAAAGGAGGATGAGAGTTTATATACATTGTGTCCTGTTCTCGCCCTCTCCATCTGTGTGGAACTCACTCGAGCGTTATGGAGCTCTTATCAATTGTTTGTTACCAGCTGCGACAGCGCCACTAGTATTGTTTTCACGATACGTTACATATGTGTAGTTGAAATCAATATGAAGGCCAATTTCGAAGATGGTCTGAGCCAAGGGGTCATTGAGAGCAGATTAAATCACCACACCCTGCGATCTATATTCATCCAGCCCTTTTAAACTTTGCGCGGCTGCACATACACGAACCAACATAGCACTTAGAGATGCCCACACACTCATCCTGGTGGCTCTACGAGGCTGTACTTAGCCATAGCGGTGCTTTGAGCTAAATGCTTACAATAATAAGGCTAACATGTTGATGTTAAGCAGGCATAATCTTTATCATGTTCATCATCTTCGTTCAGCGTGTTTGCATCTCAACATTTGCTATTTAGAACTAAACACAAAGTGCAGCTGAGGCTGATGCGAAATGTCTTTAGTTTTACAAGTATTTTGTCATAAACAAAGTATTTGAGACACAAAAAATTTGACCTGATGCTGGCGCTAGATGAACGTTTAGATGATCACCAAAGTTATTACAATTCATCCTGAAAGGGTGCAACATGAATATGTGTACTACATTTGATTGCAATCCATCCAATAGTTGTGGAGATCTTTTAGTCTGGACCAGAGAAGTGGACCGACCACACAACCAAACAACTGAAGGACATTGGCAACCACAGCAACAATGATAACACGGCTGAAGGACAGGCAGGCAACATAAAAGGCATGCATCTGTTATAAAAACTGTTCACTAAACCAACACTGGCACAGACAGAAGCAGATGAACTCAATTATCTTATACGAAATAAAGTGAAAATACTCTTAAAATGTTCAGAATTCCAGTTTGGAAAAGACACAGATGAGACATCTGGTGCTTTGTCTCAGTATTGTCAACAACAACAAAAAAGAAGTACTGTATGTACCTTCCTTGCAAATTCAAAGAGCAGGTTGAAGAAGTCACACACACAAAGAGCACTAGAGAGACAAACATTGTCCTTGAGGATGGTTTAGCAGTAGTCACAGCAGTATGTGGGTGTTTTACTGCATTATACCTGAAGTGCCTTTCTTTCAAAGAGCCACTGAGGCCAACAGGGAAAGAATGCTCTGCTAACCTCAATGACTCTTGTAACAAGCTGAAGTGGGATTTTCTGCTGCGTCTCAAGGGCTGGTCTTTTATTACTAGCAAGTAAAACAGAAGCAAATAGACCTGTGATGTGAATTGAAATAGCTGGAGGTAGTGTACACGTAGCTAAGTGCATTAAAAACACCATTTAAGTGCTTCCCTCTGGTGTTTTTGGGGAGATGAGGCACTGTTGTCAAACTGTTTTCAATATGATTGTTGTTTACACATCCTTGGCTAAAGTGCAAGGCCGGGGGAAAGAAAAAAAGACTACACCGCAAAAAAAGAGATTCAGCTCCCAAGTCCACAGACCCTGTGCACCCCATCGCACTGAATCCCAATTACCATAATGTGTCTAAATCTCAACAAGAATGACGGTCTGGTTATAACTCTATGGCAGGGGTCGGCAACCTTTACTCTCAAAAGAGCCATTTTGCCCCTCTTCCACCAAATAAAATGTGTCTGGCGTCGCAAAACACAGCTTATAAGTTTTATATATAG
Organism: Bovichtus variegatus; assembly: GCA_943593645.1. NCBI lineage: Eukaryota > Metazoa > Chordata > Actinopteri > Perciformes > Bovichtidae > Bovichtus > Bovichtus variegatus. Next base: position 5,465,006 of record CALSCE010000030.1, read on the forward strand.
TTATACTATATATAAAAATAAAAATATATAAAAAATATATATTTTACCTGTTTTAACAAAAGGAAAACACCAAACTCTTTTGAAGAGGAGGAACAAATACACTGGCATGTTTAAGGCTACTTTGAAATTAATTAAACACAGAACTACGCAGGCCTATTTAAGTCCTCTCCATATTTGTTGAATCAAATATAATGAAATGAATATAATATAAAAATACACAAAACAATAAAAAATATAATCAAAAAATGTTGAATTAAAAAAAAAAAAAGTATCCCACAGCTAAATAGAATAGCTGCAGGCTAATAGCTTAAAAAGAGTAAATGTAAAAAATAGGCCAATTTGTATTTAATTATTAGTGTTTGTGTATATCTTTCTTTGGCCCCCCATCATCACAGTTCACATACCTGCAGAGCAGCGCTGTGTTCAGGGTCGTTCACGCCACTGACTCGTGTGTGCTGGAGCTGCAGCGATGTCCTCGATGCTGTCTGGGCATGTTTGGTGCCATTTTAATGGCCCTGTCCTTGACGGTCTTCGCAGAGAGAGACATATCTATAATTTTCTGAACAGCTTCATGTTTGTTTTTGAAGTCCGAAAATAGATGCTCTGATATATTTTAATAATGATTCTTTCCTGTATCCTCCATGTGTGAACGGCTTTCCACGCCTCACTGTCTCCTGAGCGGCCACAGAACTAGCAGCAGTCGTTGAGTTTGAAGACTTCCTCCATTTCTTCAAAATATATTTGCTCTCCGCCGCTTTCAGCAGCAGTTCTGAAGTCGCTCTTTTTCGCGTATCTCCAGCTCGGTACTTTTCGAGCAAATGCTGTGTTTGTCCTTGAAATGTCTTTCAACGTTAAATGTTTTGTTGTTTGCTAATTTCTCGCCACATATCAAGCACACAGGTAAGCCTGTGTGCTTGGCAGAATTAAACTCTCTATTTTCCTCCGAGACTTTTCTTTTTTTGCTGTTATCCATGGTTAGCATACCGAGCTAGGCGGGAGTCGGAAACTCAAGATTAGCCACCTGCAGGGAGGGAATGCCCCGTGCGCGTAGACACAGGAGAATGTGACGCATATTTTAGTCAACGAAATATAAAAATTTAAATAAAAAATAAAAAATTCAGTGTCACAATATCACCTCGAACTCCATGATAAAAGGTGTTCCCTTTGAAAGATTGTGCAACAAAAAATACATAAAAATAAAGGCCCTGCTCTATGGCCTTCAAATAACACAATTCTGAATCTGAAATAACAAATATTAAGTCAACTTTTGATCACAATAGACATGCTTTACATCTCTGTAGAATATTATCGGGTTATAAGTCAAATGTCTCTGTCTTGTACACTTCCTCCAAAGAGATTAGTGTAAGACTGCCACTAGTCAGACTGTGTGATACTGTAAACACAATAACTGTTGCCAGTGTTCTGACATATCTTATTTTAATATGACAATAGAAGCTGAAAAGCCTCCTCGTAAGCTGTGATCTTCTTAACTTTTTGTTTTTTGGTCATGAAGTGTCTATAAATGGACCTGCTTCTTACACTGTATGGTTGAAGGAGCAGTCATGTTCTGTCTCACATTCACAACTTAATCAGCTCAGAGATGCCATCAACTCCTTAATAGACTTTGCAGCATGAGAGCTTGTGTCTAATTAGAAAAATGAATGTCATCAGCAGGTGTTTCCAAGGTAGCACGATTGCTGCAGCCATCACACAACAAGCTCAACATGTTTCGTTTAACTCGACAAACCCTTGAGTTTTCCCTTGTACTTCATACTGAACAGAGAATACACACATCTCTCTCAGTCCTTCTGTCTCCTCCTCAGCAGCGCCCTTCTTCTGCAGTTTACAAGGGGTCTTGTTGTGTATGCTTGGTGTTGGAAGCACAGCGGCAAGCCGGTGAAAACAAAACTGCTGTGTGATTTCACCCTCACTTGCTTCAGGCCTCTCTCGCAGCATTGGGAAACTGCAGCAACACAACAAGCTGCTGCAGAGCGCTTCATAAATGCCTCCACAACACACAGAGAGAGATGAGGAGCTCGTCTTTGTGGATGCAAGTCACTCCAACCTCTGCATATAAAAGATTACAAAACATACAACACTGCATATTATCTACCAATTTGTATTGCATATAATATAACATTTTGATTTAAAAAACAAAACAAAAACGTACCTTCCTGTGTCGTTAGCCTGTTTTCAATTATTTCTTATGCACTGCTCATACAGGAGTGAATTACTGTGTAGAGGCACGGAAGCACCTTCAATGTGAATGTAAAACATAATTTCCTCTCGCAACATCTTATCATTCATAAACACAGCAATTAGGCCATTTCACACTGTCAAATCTAAACACTGATAGTTCAATATTTCAGCATAATGTGTGTAAACCTTGAAAACTATTCTCAGGTTATTCACTGCTGACTGAGAATTTATTTAATTAATGGGTTTAGTCTGACAGAATGGATCTGTTGTTTTTAGTGTGGAAAGACTGCCCTCTGGTGAATTACCAGGATATGTCTATTAGGATATGATGGCACACCTGCGATAATATGGATTCATGTGTGCTAATAAGTCCAATAAGTGAGTTGTATAAAAGAAAAGAAGGCAGTCGCTTCAATTAGGCTTTATGATAGTTAACAGTCTGTTTCAGTTACAGCAATCCTTGATATTAATGACAGTGGGTATTAAGTGTTAAACTGAAAAAGACAATGGCATTGAAATGGCTTTAGGCCCTTTAACAATCCCACAAAATACAATATAAACCGTTTTAGAAGAAGCCACATTTATGAGTTATGTGAGAAAGCATTTGCGACAGATTGCCTTGTGCAATAAGAGGCTTTCACCGTGTAAGCCACAAAGATAAGACCAACAGAGGCTCTGTATTTCAAGATGTCCATCTCAGCGCATGCTCTGCTGCAAGTCCGTTCTGTATGTTTTTGTGTGGAATGTGTACAGACTTCAAACAAATCTCCCTCTGAGACAACAGGCACTAGCCATCTATCTTGAATAAGACCATGAGTCAAACAAGTGAATTACTAGCATGGCTGTAGGCCATACCAGCTAAATCCAGTCCAAGTCAAGTCTAATGTAAACCGCACTCAACTCCAAGAGCTCCTCCAAGCCCGGAACAGTGTCCATCCAGTGTGGTTGTTATTCAAGTGACCCTGTGTATACTTTATGGGGGCGGGCCGCACAGGTACATTAACGTCCGCCCAAGTATATTTGACGACCTATTTTAGCATGCTTTATTTATTTTTATCCGTCCGAGAGGATGACGCCATCTGCAATAGATTACCCAGTGGCGGCGGACGCCCCCGGGGAGCGGAGGGAGAGGAGGGAGAGCTCCGCTCTGCCGGCGCAGCCTCAGCTGTCCGGGCACTGCGGGCTGGACTCAGCGGGATAACGATGGTGCTCCGACATGCTGCTGAACCCCACCCATCCCAGTATGAAGCGCAGTCATGGAAGAAGTTCCCATTGTAACGTACTGGACGCTGCGACCTAACAGGCTGGTGCATTCCCATTTAGACTGCAGCGATTGTTTTCAATGCATCTTTTGTCTTTCTTTCTTTTTTTTACTGCTTAATCTTTCGTAGACAACTTTAAAACTACACCCTTAAGAAAAGTGACACGTCACAGACTCAGAAATGTCCGATCATCTGATTAAGGACATACAACATATCTTACATCACAGGGCACATCTGACAGGGTTTCTTTTTACAGGGAAATTGCAGTTTTTAACCTACTTATTTAAGTATCCACATATTTTACTGGATCATTCCATAGTCCATCGTTTTGGTAAATGGACTGCATTTATATAGCACTTTTCCAATATTTGCGATCACTCAAAGCATTCAGCATTCACACAGAGTCAGAGGCTACCATGCTCATCAGTGGTAACTATTCACACACTCACACACCGTTGGCCATTGGGAGCAAGTTGGGCTTTGGTATCTTGCCCAAGGACACTTTGACATGCAGACTGTAGGGGCCAGGGATTGAGCCACTGACCCTCTGACTAGTGGACGACCACTCCACCTCCTGAGCCACAGCTGTACTTTGAACTGTGTTTTAAACTTTTACACAGCAAACAAACAAATGAATTAATGATGCAGTATTTCTCCACCATCATTTCGTTCCTGCTTGAGGGGTAGAAGTCTGAAACATTTAGAACTTCTAGAATGTTAAGAAATAAATTGGGTACATGTAATATAAATGTAAATATACAGTTGACAACATTAACAATCCAAATTGTTGTATGCTCAGTGCTGGAAAAGCTAATCAGACACATGGATTTACACTTCTTGCAAGTCTCAGTCATTCTGTAAAAGCACAGGCCTTAGTTTCTTTCTGTTTATTTACTTTGCGTGAAATAATTAATACTCTCAGTAGCAATTGAAAAGTGAAATCGACATGCATTGTATTTGTAATACTTAAATATATAAATTGGGATGAAATTAAAAATACACAATAGATCTTTTTCACAGCAGACATTTTGACATGTCATAGCAGAAAAAGCATGTATTATAAAAGGTGTATTTAACAATGATGCTGCATTCCACTTAGGGCATGTCCTGGTTTTGTGCATGCTGGCTCACTGGAATTGTTTACTGGGACACTTAGTGAAACTGAGCATCATTAATGTTGTTGATTTCACATGTGCTTTTCTACTATTGCAAAATGTCATTCTGACTTGACATGAACAATGGTACATTACATTAAATGTACCAGTAAGCCATGACAGTGCGACAGTTAGACAGCATGCACACCTTGTAGTAATCAGCAGCTTCAACTGCTGAGATGAGCTCATTCTAGGTATTGCTTTAGATAGCGAAGGCTTTTTAAAAAACTTATGTCGTAGTTATTTCAAAACTTGTCCCAGAAGGTAAAGCTCTCCTGAAACCATTTTGGAACAAAGGCTATTCAAGGAATTTAAGAGCTCTGGAGCTCTCAAAATTGAAGAGCATTAGGTCCAAAGAAATTTAAAGAATAGCCTTTAAGTTAACTTTAAGGTTTCTCCTTTCAACCTTTTAGACTTAGTCCAAAATGGCCCCTGGAGCAGTCTCTCCTCCTGGTCATGTTAGCCTCGGCAGGTGTGGATACATTTTCACTGGCTTTTACTTCATGCCTAGGTCGCGGGGTCAGGCGGGTTAAATTATAATTAAATAAACATTAAAGCTGTTGAACGAAGTCGTACAGACCAAAGACGGCATTTGGAAAAACGGGTGGCCAAAAAAAGAGCGAGTCGAGGAACCCACGAGACCGAGACAAGTTTGAGTTGAAATCGTAAACGTCTTGATCCCAGAAGAGATTTAGAGTTCTAACCAAGGGATGGATGGACTCCTGAACAAACACGTTTCCCCTTTGTCCCAAATACACCATCAATGAAAGGTTTTTTTTGTTTTATTACAAACAAACACAGTACAAAAGCTCTACATATTTTTTCATTTGCTGAGAAAAGGTCACTTACAGCTTAGAAAAATATGCCTATAGAGGTCAATAAAATTGACCCATTTAACATTTTCAGTATTTTACTTTCTACAAACTCTGACAGAGCACATAAACATACATTTTCTAAATAAATTGCAAATCATGACTTATTTACAAGTTGTCAAATGGTAGAGGATGATTTTTTCAGTACAGACTGAAACATTGAATGCACAGAATGAGAGTAGCCCAACACAACCTAACATTGTCTGAAAGCCGATGACCAAAGGTGACACGAGTCTGAGTCATTTGTTAATGATGAAATGATGCGTGTTGGCAGGAGCCCTCACAGGAGTATGGATGTCGTCTAGAGGCAGTATTTAGGGTTGTTGGTTTAAGTCCAGTCCCCTCCTGTAGAATGCATGTGTCTATAGTCCATGCAGGGTGGAGCTGATAATGTCCATGAAGGTGGCCTCTACACAGTAGCAGAGTTGGACATCAGGGTCAGCTCCACCAAGTTCCTCTGCCGTCCTCTGGGGTAAAGACAGCTTGGAGGAACCTCCTCCTGGGGCCACAGCCCCCTGAGGCTTTTCCTTCAGATACTGCAAGCCTGAGGCAGGAAAATCATAAACTTCTCATTAATATTATTACTTAAACACCGATAGATCTTTCTAACGACAGCCTTTGTCATCTGCCTTCATTACATTATTATGGTTCCACCTGATCTACACTACAGATTTGTTTGCAGTTTTTGGCAAGTACATACAGTACATTTAGAAATAATCTATATCATGCATCATGCCCATGTAAAAAGAAATGTGTAAACATGCACAATGTAACTTTTGAAGAAACAGACATCACTTTTCAAAATGTACACGATATGTACATCAGTGTTTGTACAGCTAAGAAGCACCTAAACCAAAAAGGTGCAATTGTTACTATAAATGCATTAGCGAAAAAATAAAGTTTACAGAAATTCCTTTATAACGACACCAATCAATGTATATATTTTCACCTTATTTATTTTAGCAGCTGCTCAATATGAGGACAGATATTCAAAGCTCAATTCAAAAGGCTTAGTAGAAGCTTCGAATGTAAAAAAAAATAAAAATTGTGTACTAACGTGTGATGAGAGGGTCGATGTCCCTGGCTTTGGTGGCAACGTCGGAGGCACACACCTGGCCCACCTGTACTAGCAGACCTGCTACATCATCATAGAGTGGAGGGAAGGCCTGGCAGAAAGCCACCAGGCAAGGCAGGATGGGCATGAAGAAGGAGAAACGCTTGGCACGAGTCAGCACTAAAAAACAGAACACGCTTACAGTACACTCAACAACTGTGTCAACAATAAATCCAGCGGCTGGTACACACTGTGCCCTTATGTAATGGAGAGAGAAAGCTGCACTAACAGCCGAAGGCCAGATGGTGGCAGGCAAATATAGGGATAGAAATATCATTATATCTGCTGTATGACAACAGCTGATATAATGTGTACAGGCTGCATTGTGATTTACAGCATACAGTGAGTCTGCTGGGAGCAAATTCAATGATGGGGACACAAAAGAAGATAAAAAGAAGTATGTTGAGTTAAAGGAGGCTCCAACCAAAAGTATGAATGAATGAGATGCACAGAGAAGAAACAGCTCAGTTCACTGACCTGTGAGGAGGGTGCCCATGACACTGATGGCCAACCTGGCCACGCTGAGGGACTTGGGCAGCGCGTACTGGGTACACAGGTACGACAGCAACTGGATTGCAAAGATCTGTGTGGACACACACACACACACACACACACACACACACACACACACACACACACACACACACACACACACACACACACACACACACACAGAATGGCTACACAATTTCCCCCACACATACTTTACGTAGAAAATATGCAAACACTCAGCAGAGTGCGCACAATAAAGATTCTTCATAAAAACATTTAAGAGTCAGAGAGGCTCTGGCACAAGCTCAGGGCAAGTCTGGGATTTTAAACCAGGAAAAAGAGGGGAGATGAGAGGGGAGATGAGAGGGAGGCATCACCTGCTTTTCCAGCTGGGGCTGGGCCAGCAGCTCTGGGATGAAGTCCAGACAGATATGGATGGAGGGGATGCCTGCCACAGTTAGAGGCAGCAGAGCTTGAGGGTAACCCTGACAGAGAGGCACACAGACAGGAAATATAAATCTTATGATGACAAAACAAGAATGATAAAGGAGGAATAAGGAATACACAGTACATTTATTACAGCACACAAGTACTTTCATATTCAACATATGTATACAGCAGCGTTTGCATGGCAGTGTGAATAAGGGTGGATTAGCATGACAGAGGGAGGATTGGTTTGATGAAGTCCACCATATGTCGTCTGCTACTTCTGGGAGTGCTGCAGTCACCAACACTAATGCCATGGCAGAATGTGATGATGACTAATGGGGTCAACATGGCTCTTTTGAATAAATTACTCAAAAGGTATTTTCAGTAATATGGCACTATCCACTAAACTACTCACACAAAGGGTATTTGCATGATAACATTACTTTCTAATGGCAACATTTGGAAAGAAGCAATAAAATGTACTCGTGTGGTAATGTCATTAATAAGCAGGAATGCCATAAGAGCCTGAACAACACAAGCCCCCAGTTGGCCTTTGGTTCAGTCTTGTTATAGCACTCTCTTTATGTTTGTGACTCTGTAAAGCTGACAGCCTTCCCAGTGTCACAGTAACACAACACATATCTAGTGTACAGCCCACTTCATCTTCTTTTCATTGTGTTACCTGAAAGTGGACCAACTTGGCAATGTTGGGGTCAGCAATGAACATCTGATGCAGCAGACAACAGATGAGACATTGCACCTCCCTCAAGTCACTGAGCAGGCCTCCCTCTGGCTCGGCGTCCTCCACGCCCCCCCTGGCTCTCGGCCCCAGGCTTCCCTGTTTCGATTTCCCTGGCAAGGAGCCCCTAATGCTACTCAGCAGGCTCTCTGTGTTGGCCCCCAGCTGCTGCTCTTCGGAGGTTGGCAGGCACACTTCCAGGAGAATCTGGACTGCTGCGCTGTCCTGGGGTTTAATGGAAACAGGTGGTTACCATGGCTTAGTGTGAAAGATCATCTTTTACATATTTCTTGGGTGTAATTTCATGCCATATTATTTCTGCATTCATGCTTTACCAATCCCTCATGACATGTAAATAAAAATAAAGTCTGAGTATGTGAAGCCGTTTTCTCATATGAACTTTGGGCAATATGCAGAGAATCAGTTCTGGACATTATCCGGAGTTACCCTTTCACACATGTACACACAACAGGAGACGGTCTGTGTCAGAAGCTTCTTCCTTACTGGAAATACTCTGGTTTTAGCGAGGGGTGGCGCCTGGATAGATCGTGCGGGAGGCACATGACGCCGATTACGCCAGTCACGTAGCCCGTTGGTAATTTGGTCATGAACAACGAGTGTCTTGCCTTTCCTCGTCGTCTCTCCAGTGAGACATTTTCGCTGACGTCTTTGTGTAAATAAACAATATTTTTCACCCTCAGATGTTTGTTGTTTTCTTCCGTTTTTAACGCAATCCACAACAGAAACGCCATCCAGGCGCCTACTCGCTCGCCGTGAATGCTCCAGGCAAGGAGCGGCTCTATTCACACACTGATTGGTTCTTTGTGTTCTCACATACAGCTCCTCCGGGTAATGTCTAGATCATTTCAGGGTTGCAGTGAATGTGTGAAAAGGGCTTGAGAGAGACAAAGTGTGTTTGTGTTAATAGTTAAATTACCTGCGCAGATAGAAGGGCGTTTTTCAGCTCCTCCCTGGTGACCTCGGGTGTGTCCGGCTGTCCGGGCACACCCAGGTTTGAGACCGTCTGGCTCTGCCGATCAAAGTCAGCCGTCTCCTTCAGGTGGCAGTGTAAGTACGCTTTTGAGGCCAGCAGGTAGCCATTCAGCATGTGAAGGACAATGTCCATCAAAGGAGGACACCTGGCAAAACAAAGTTGAACCTTTAATTAGTTTTTCTGAATACACGTTTAAATACATAAAAAAACACTTCCTTTGTACATTCCATTTGTCATGGTAGAGGATAATTAAATCTGAACATATACTGACATACAGCTACAATTATTTGATGAGCCCATACAACATGAAAACACTGCAAGATTAGGGTTTAAAAGCTTAACAATTCCTTCCAAGCTATCTGACAGACATCTTATACATTATGAAATTATATGTGCTGCATGTGTCCACATATGGCCTTTAGAATATGTCCCGTAGTTACCTGTACACCCGTTGATCACAGCGCAGCACGATGAGAGGGTCCACCATCAGGTCGTTCTGAGTGTACCTCTGCTGCCTGAGCAGCTTACCTGAAGGTTGGAGGGCGTTCACAGTCATCACCCACAACCTGCAACACAAACATCAGTTTTAACTTTCACCCGTATCACACTGAGCATTATGAAGTGGACGAAATAATGCTTTTTTTTTTTTCTTTTTGCATAGCACAAGAAGAAATTTCATATGAAAGAATTTAATTTCAAATTGAGATGTCCAACATTTGAAAAGAGAGACAAAATGGCAAGTTGACAATAATATACTTATCCAGATGAACTACTAACAATAAACTAGTCATGAACGGTCATGTCACCTTTTTTCTAAAATGGATTTATTGTATTTTGGAAGAAAAACACACTTCAGTAGGGGTTTAATTCAGTTAGTCACAAATTAGCCTGTGGCAGCATTTCACCCTCAATCTCTCTTATCAGACCGATGCTAAACTATAAACAGCAGGGTACTCTTGGAGCTCCAAGCCTTCCTGCAGCTTGCGCTCTGGCATCAATCAGTGGATCCGTGTGAAATGTGACACTGCTGCCCTCCTGCAGGGTTCACCAGAGCCCAGCCTTCTGCAACATTCAATACTACGAAAGGGAGTGAGGGAGAGAAGAGGCAGGGGGCAACAATCCCTTACATCTCCCTCACTTTTCCTGCCCTGAGCCTTTCTTGTTACAGAACCTTTTAGGATCGATAGGATGTCTGCTCAGAGCTTTGGTAATTGTGCTCCTGTGAGCCCTGGGGCAGAGTGAGGGTCACCCGCTTCTGTCCAGAGAGTTCACACAGGCTGACAGAGTTGTTTGGCTCAATACCTCTGATCTATTCACACAATAGTCATTGAGCAGGCAGCCTGGGGTCAAGGCCAACAATAGTCCTACAGGTCTCCCTTTAATCCATTTACTGAGTCGCACAGCAACTTTTCACAGCCTTGGGAGAGATGACACCAAGTCGAATACTACTGTTAACATTTTACTGAAAATACATAATTATATGTATTTTGTGTGTGTGTGTGTCATCGTGGCAAAATGTGGTCGTGGAGAGAGCTACTGCAGCAGGAACTGCCACGGAAGCTGTTTTGAGCACTTTGCCAGGTGGTGGTTTATGTCTGTTGACAGATATTGTCACGGCGATAGCGTCGCAACCGTGGAAGATGCAGTCACAAAACTTTACAGATGTGTAGTTCTTTTAAATAGAAAATGATAATAAAAATTGTCTTATAAAAGTTCAGCAAAAGATCCCAAATTCTAATTAGTAAAGACTTATTTCAACTTGATTGATTTTGAGCCCCAATACTCAAGTGATGCCATTAATTTAAGGCATAGTAATAACGCCTTAAGGTAGAAACTATACCATATCCACTACACATATCAATTATCTGGATCTTATTCGACATTTAAACTTGCACAATATAAACAAATTGAATTTTCCAATTACCACAATGTATTATTCCCATGTGACATACAGTAGTATTCTCACTTGAGGCTGTCACAGTAACAGTCACAACATTTCAGTGTGTCCCGAGCATATACCTGCGGGGCATCACAGTGTTGAGGCCCATCCAGAGCTTATTAAGGGTCTGCAGTATCCTGCGAGGCACAGCGGGCTCCAGCAGCAGAGCCATGCTGGCTGTGAGGGCCTCCGCGTAAGGGATCAGGTCTCCGGGTGAGAGCAGCGTTAAATGCTCCAGGATCCGCATCAGCCTGGGGCTGCTAGATGGTAACTTCTGGAAGGCTGGGGGGGGGGACAGACAGCTGAATTAATCTTCAAATTTGAACCCAATGTGCACACAGAAATGAATAGAAACCCAAGGTTTCTGAACTTCTGAAGCATCCAATAGAAAGTAGAAACATCTGGCAAACACATTTGTATGGACTTAATGATGGTGAGAAGAAAATATAACTACAGAGGTAACATCCTTTAACTTGAAGCCACAAAAAGTAGGAATTAAATTAAAAAAAAAAAAAAGGTACAGAGTAGGTCATTCACTAGAAAGGTGAAGATCCACACAAATGCACAGTCTGTTGATCCTGTTGTTCAAACTCAGTTGAATCCCCTGTTCAACTCCTACTGCAAAGCCCCAGGAGGCAGAGGAGCTATTCTTTTATTCTTACCATAATTAATCTATCCATTGTCTTTCATGTCACCATTACTCTGAAGAAGGTTGCAACGCAGAGGGAGCCTTGAACACACACTGGATGTTACAACTACACAGTTTCTGTATGGTTGCATAGAAACATAAAATATCAATTTGTAAATATATATATGCATTAACCTGCATAATGGTGTGTGAAACTGATCATCTGTTACACTTTTGCATTTTGTCAAGGATCTCTTTTAAAGAAAAAACAATTACAGCATAATCCTCTAAACCTTAAAGGATTAAACATTGAAATAAGATTTCAGTTGGATAACGATTTACACGTGTAAATGTATTATACAATATTAGTGTGTCTTCTCTGTTCCACGCAAGACTGGTAACACGACTCTCTTGGCTCCCAGGTTACAATTACTGCTGTTTTATTTCCAAAAGAGACCTTTCTGGATTCACTTTGGCTGGCTTTAATCTAAGATAGTTTTCTCTTTTTAATCTAAAGAATGTCAGTTTACCTTTTGATTTTATCTAACCAACTCTTGTAGTGTTCTTTTGTTTCCATTTACCTTATGCATATACATGTATGTGGCACTGATCGTTAAAGGACTTTTGATAATATACATTTTGCTGCTGCCCCCATCCACAGCAGTAGGCTACATTGCTTAGCTTCTGTGCTGGTACTTCTAGAAGCAAGCCAACTGCCATCTACTATAGGTAACACACTGAGTAAGTACCTCATACAACACCACTTCAAAAACAGCCGAAATTATCCCTTTAAGCTTCTGCCTCAGCGCCATTTCTTTCATCCCTTAACCCCCATCCTCCTTACCCTGGTGGAGCTGGCTCTGAGTGTATCTGCAGGTGTTGCTGGGGAGCATCATCCTCCTCAGCAGGGGCAGGGTACCAGTCACCTCCTCTTCACACACCCAGTCCTCCACTAGACATAGGTGGGGATAGTTGGTGGCCAGCAGCCTCAGCAGGGCAGAGTGCAGACCTGGGAACAGGGAAAGAGAAAGGAAGGTTATTTGTAAGTTTATCACAAACAAGGATTTTGTGTTTTTCCTTTTTCTTTCAAACATAAAATTCTTATTTGTTTCCAAGAAGAGATAAATCGCTCCTATTCTTTATCACTGCCCAGAAAATAAAGTTTATGTATAAATATAGTTAAGGAAAAGAGGAAGAGATTGGAATCTTTTTAGGTGGAGTAGTGATATTCACTGTGAAATGTAATGCAAGGTTACTACTACTTGGTATGTAATCTGTGTCCTCCCAAGTAAGTAATACCATATTAGTAAGATAAAACATGGACATAGAGAAGCAAACGTTAGGTGCATGTCTCACCCCCCAGCTCCTGCTGCAGCCCCTGGGCCTGGGTAACCAAGTACTTAATGGGGATCTGGTCCATCAAGGCTGCTGAGTAGGACTTTGGCTTCCTCTGCATCAGGGCTAAAGAAAAAAAAAAAAAAAAGAGAGAAAAAGTGTGAGCGAAGCAAAGAAACTATAAGACAGGAAATAGAGAGGGTGATAACATAGCAAGAAAAGGACAAGACCGAGCATAAGTGTTTTATTTGGCAGTGTAAGGACGCCAGAGCTGCTGTGCCCCTGCGTTAGAGGAGCGGAGGTGATTTTTCATTGACGTGGGTTCATTACCGCTGTTGATGGGCTTCATTACTCCTTCTTTGAAGGCTGCGGGAGCACTTGGGTAAACACAGCAATTAAAGAGATGCGCATAAACTCTCACATAAATCTGGCCTAATGAAGGGCAAGAGGAGAGCTCGTCATGGGAGAGAATAAACACTGACTAGGCTAACTGCTAATGCTCAATCTAACCTACAGCTGTCCTAGTTAGCTCAGCTCCCGCAGTCATTGTACTTGGCTCTTTGTCAGCCCTCCATTTATTCTCTATGAAGCGGCCAACATTCAGTGCCAAGAGAGAAAAGGATGAATGACTGCACATCCAGAGTGAGAGCATCTCCTACAACTTAACAGAGGACAAAAGCTGCCTTTCTCCTCTCACTGCCAGACAAATTCCCTCCATCTCAAATACAATGCCTCCTTCAGCGGAGGAGATGACAATGGATGCACTTTAGACAGGCAGAAAAAGAGATAATAAGAAATAGAAAGGAAGTGAGCCAACTGCACAGTGTTATATGGGACATGGGTATTGTCTTGTACATACCCAATTGTTTGGTGCTCGCCAACAGGTTCTCCTCATAAGACAGGATGTAGTACAGGATAAGGAGTTGGGTGGTGATGGAGTAGCGTTGCCGTCCTCCTCGATTACCCTCCCCTTGCTAACCAATAGCAAAAGAGAAGCACAACAACAACCAGGACTCAGCATCATCAGTGAATGTGGGGATGGATACTTTCATCAGCAATATAAAAGCTTTTCCATTGACTTCAACTTTAAAAATAATTTTAAAGTGATGTCGTAAAAAATGTGTTTGCAGCAACAAACAAGACTTTTTATTTTTATAAATACAAAAAGGGTTACAAATAATCCATAGCTCCTGAACCCTGATAGCGACTTAGAGCTATTTAATATAAAGATCAGAAGCAGTTGGAGCGATACGGATGAAAGGGTTAGGATTAAGGCCTTTACCCAAGGCTGGCGTGCAAAATAAACTGCAAAAAATATTTAAGTATTTAGTATACTAGTACTTAGTATTGGTTCTGACTACGGAGTCTCTGCGTTGTTGTTTTATAATCCTAACCTACCCTAAAGTGTAAGTTTTGAGCATGTCCGCTCCGCACAACGTGATAAGTTGATGTCTGTATTCACAGTGCCAAGTTGGTCCCTTTTCCGGAAAAAAAATTACGTTGCTTTTTTGCTGCGTAATATTCGCGTTCTGTGTGAAAGTATTAATGACAAAAACAACAGTTCGAAAAAATATACTGGTGTGCGAAAATAATTGCACAAAAAAAACAAAAAAAAACGCCCCCAGCGTGTAAAAGCCTTTAGAGTTAGGGTGGCAGAACGACTGAAAGAGAAGTTTAAATATTTAAAGCAACATTCTGTAAAGTGATATCGAAAAGAGGTAACAAACTACTACGAACTTAAGAGAAAGTGTTGCCTTCAAATACTCACACATACTGTTAGATATCATCAAAATAGGATATGTAAAATAAAAAACACCACAAATATAACACAATTGCCTGTTCCTGTGAACAGGGCCATCCTCACCCCAGCAGAGTTCTGGAAGACATTGAGGATCTCCTGCTCAGTGATGGGCTGGTTGGTGGCCTCTGGGTTGGCCTTGGATGCTGGAGTGAGGATGGAGTTGATATAGGCGTCAATTAGGGGAATCAGTTGGGTGTGGATGGGGGTGCTTGTCTCACAGAGCTGGCGATAGATCCAATCCTGGAAGATGAACACAAGGACAGCACCGAAGGGCAAAATTATTTTTTACAACAGATTCAACACTTAGCAGCTAGTCGTCAATGAGCCGTCGAGTGCACAGCTCCAACCTTGATGGACACTTTGTGCTTGGTAAAGGCTCGGCTCCGAAGCAGCTGGTAGATACAGTGAATGGGGAGGAATCCTGTGATGTTGGCACTTAGGTTGTTGGTCACTGCAACCCTCACCGCATGGGCTGTAACCACCTGGCACGGCAGAAATACAATAATTTTTTTTAAAAGTTATCTAAAAAGCAACAATGGAAAACAGAAAAAGCACACAGACACATTCTGCACAGTTCAACATCACATTATTGTGAATATGTGAATGTTGTTTGTTTTTTTCTGGCTCCTTCACTACCAAGCTCCTGTCATTCTCCTACTGACAGTTTGTTAACATGAACGTTCTTTCAAAAAACTGCATTTTCACACGTTCAGAACAATGTTTGCTCTTGTCTTGCTGCACGCAAAAGGCAGGCACGCACCTGTACTAATGGGGCGGTCTAGCAGCGATCTCACAGCACCATAAAATACATTTATATAACCACTAATGTATTTATGGTCGACAAAACTGACAGGTTGTATTCATTTAATAAAAAAAACTAACTCATTTAATCCGATCACTTTATTCAAATTGAGGATTTTGATTGAGGATTATGTTCTTTTTTTTTTTTTAGGACGATGGCATCAGAAAATATGATGACAGACATGCAAAGCTTTATTCGAACACCTCAATAAAAGCATTGAATGTAAAGAAATTATATTTGTGTACCTGTTCTGTGAAGATCTCCTGTGTGAAGATGGTCTTCATCTTACTTAGAGAGCTGGGCTTGATTGCAATCTGTAGAAAGTTGGACAAAAAAAGCACATCAACAATGGTGGGTTTACTGTGAGTGAAAACAACCTAAAGGCAACAGTGCTGCTATTTTGTAATTCCCTCCTTTCATATTTCATAAGAAATATTCTACATGGCAGGCACAACATTGAATTGAGAGGCTTGCCCTAGGGGTGGAAACAAACAGGCTCTAAATCCAATTACATTACACATCTTAGTGGAAAATACACTGAGACAGGAAAACTACTTAGCACACAGGCAGGAAACAATAGTGCACTTAATAAGTAATAAAACAGCAAATTGGCCAGAGGGTATAGAGTGTCTTGGTAGATGTGTGTATGCTGTTTCATCAGTTATATAGTCTTTTTATGCACCACTGCTGCAGTGGAGGAGCGGGGCCAGTCGCTGGTCAGCCAGACTGATGTATTGATCATAGCCTCCCTCCCACCTACCACCTTACCTTCATCCCCAAAGTAGAGCACACCAACTCAATAATGGAGCTGAGCTGGTTGCTATGGAAATACATGGCAACCAGTAATAGCATCTCTCCAAAAGAAGCGGATACGCCTGCAGCGCTGTAAGGAGGAGGACACACATATGCATGCAAGGCAAGTGAGAAAAGATACTTAGACTTGTCGTTAATCCTGCATCTTACAGGACAGAATTTTAATAAACTGATTATGCTCGTTGCACCAACCCACACGCACACACCTTCTTCTATCAGCCTGCATCCCTTTAGTGTGTTTTAAGACTGATTTATGCTTTATGGACTAGTTACAAACACACATTCATATGCACTGCTGCAGTTATAATTTGTTGCTGGGACAGGCCATATAAACCTAATTTTAACATACAAACAAAAGCTTTGCCAGGTTTATCACTGCCTATTTCGACAAAATTACAGAGGGAACATCAAATGCCTCCAAATAGTGGTAATAAACAAAGCAAACACACATTCAAGTATGAATTTAGACATGGATGTAGCAGATTTAACTTCACTTCTACTGCTCCTTGTTTATTCTGCAAGCATTGTCTCTCTTATTTGTTATTAAGTTTCAATAAACCCTGTAGCTGACATGCTCTTCTGGAGCAGAAGACCAGAGACTGAGACCCTACCGGTGTAGTATGGTAAGTATAGTGTACTCTGTCTGAATCCTACAATAATCAGACATTTGCTGAAGACAACAACACAATGTTGTCTTCAATGCTAACAAGGCAGCTTTGTCAAAATGAGCATGTGCTCAGCGTATTTATAAAATGCTTTGCCATGCTGGCTAATGCTAAATTATACATTGTTAATTATGTAAAAGCAACCATTCGATCATGAATGATGTCATGACGTGTTGACAAATGTTTTTTACATTATCGTTTTAGAGGTTTTACAACAGCTTCTTACGTAGACTACTGAGGCACTTATTATTATTATTATTATTATTTAAACACTCTTTGCTGTAATGCAAACTCCATGTAAAACCCAGATACACCTTCCAGGCATTTTAAGAAAAGGTACTGCTTTTGAGAAATGCATATTCATTGTACCACAGGTGAACACTACATAATGTCAGTGTTAATAGATGGAGATATGTACAAAATGTATTCATTATTCATATTTTACAATATTACTTAAGTATTTAAAAACAAACAATCAGAACTTATGCTTGCGCCATTCAATTAAGTCAAATGGGATAAAAACTAAGAACCAGTTTCTCCACACAAAATGTCTGTTTAATAATGCCTCATTATCATAAAAGCTGCATAGAGATGCTCCGTACCTCTCAAAGTACTCCTCCTCTTTGATCATCCAGCTGAGCCACATGACCATCAGCTGTTCCTGCTCTGGAGTGCTGGACACAGACACACATACGAATGATAATGCTCACACTCCATATAACAAAAGGGACAATATTAATTTCCAAAAGATGCAGAGAGGACATCTGCAGCTTGCATTGGCAGAAAATCTTAACTAAAGACCGCTGATAGCTGAATGGGGTTAGTGATCCCAACCAACTATATTTGTGTTTGCTGAATTAAACGAAGACTTCTTAAAGCCAATGAGACTAGCTTTACGTACCTGACCAGAGTAGGGAAGGCCAACAGCTTGCAGAAGGACAGAGAGACAAAGCGGACGCCGGCAGGAGTGGCCGGGGGCCGGCTGGTCATCAGCTGCAAGAGCTGCTCTGCCTCTTCATCTGTGGGTCTGTAGAGCGATCACATTGAGTATATTATCTCTAAGCACATGAACTTTTTAGAATAAAACCATTACTTTTACACACCTAAAATTCACTGACTGTGGAATATTTCTAACATTTGTGCCAAAACAAATAAACCATTAAGATTTAAAAAACAAACAGGCAAAACACTTCCATATCTCACAATCAAACTCTAAAAACAATCAAATACACAGCAAAATCGTGAGCACACAAGTATCAAATATCAGGAGGGCTATTACATCCTTTTTTTGACCAACCTGAGTCCTGCAATGCCCATGAGGGCACAGTACAGCCGGAGCAGAGCGCTGGCCTTCACCACATGCTCCTCTCTGAGGCCAGAGTACCCTGAGCCAGGCTCCTCTTCCATACCACCGTCATTGGGCACGTGGGTGCTGCGTGAGCGTGGCAGGATGGCGACCAGCTCCAGCAGCAGCTGCCTGCGCATCTGCCACAGCACAGAGCTGCTTTCTCTCTTTCGCTGGCAGCACAAAGAGAAAGACACAAGTCAGCTTCCATCCAAGTGCTTACACTAAGGCTCCTGCAGTGAATGTTTGCCATTTTTTATGATAAATGACAAGCAATTAATAAATTAACAATCGATCAATAATAGACTTATCGTCCAAGCAACAACTTGGATGCATGCTGTAGTGTAAAAAACTAAATCAAGCTAAACATAGACAGATCTTTTCAATACATTTCCCCATACTGCAGAGAGGCTTTTCTACTCATTGTCTATAACCAAAAAAAAAAGGAAAAACGTTAAAAAGGGAAACAAACAAATGATGACATTTGCAGTGAAAGAATGAATGTGAGAAGTGTCTGTCTGTCTCAATAAGCTACCAGAAATTCCAGCAGATAGAAAGATACAGGATTTTATTTAAAACTTTTGTTTATGGCTTAAAATTAGGCAATTTAACACAAAATATGAGAATTGAGAAAGACAGAAAGGAATGGGGGTGACACAAAAAGGTCCCATGTGGGCTAGAAAATGCATTATGCCAATGAGTGTCCTCACAAGTACAAAAAGAAAAAAGTGTGTGTGAGAATGTGTCCATACTTTGACACTCAGGATGATTAGGATGATGACATGCACATTAGAAACCAAGGACCATCATGACTGATGTGATGCTACTCCTACTGCGTTAACACCTTGTTCTGAAGATCTAAATCAAAGTTCATAAATCATGTAAACATGAACTAGTTTAACTTAACCCCATTTCATCTAGTACACTCAAATGAGACTCTTGTAACATGCTCCATGAGCACAGCACAACACTCACAGAGCACTTTTGCCTCCGCTCAACATGATCACACTTTTTAAATATCCTAAAAGTGGATCTCGCTGCATTACAATCTTCTCTACGTTAACCTACCAAACTACTTCAGGCATCAGTTTCGGGTCTACTTCAACAAACTGGAGTGTTTGTGTGCGCCTACTACAACATTAAATGCAATACAGAATAAAGCCTGGTGCCTCACCTGTTGCCCATTGCGAATGAACATGCTGAACCAGGTACGGACTTTGCTGTTGGTACCCAGGAGCAGACCGCTGACATAAGAGACTAGAGGACTGACTGCCTCATCTGGAGTGTCTGGTCTGTAGTCCAGAGTCAGAGCAACACCCAGACCAGGCAGGTGACACTCCTCCACCTGAATACACAGAATAAACAAACACACATGAAATGACATTATTGTATTAGTACATTTTTCTGATGGAAATTGGAGGCATCTATATATTTTGTACTAAAACCCAATGTTATGTTTATGTCTTCTAATATATTCAGCAATTAAAATAATTGAGTTATTTGATTTCTCCTTCGTAAATGTCTTATTTTGTCTGACCAACAGTCGAAAACCAGAAAATATTCAATGTATAATGACAGTTTAAAGACGTGGAAAAGCAAATATTTTGGATATATGCTTATATATTATGTGCTCTTTTGGCCGTTCTCAGTACATCATTTTGTGGAGTATAAGTCCTGCTGATTCATTTTTGAGGAAGGCAATGAATTTCTACGACCTCCTCAGGCCTCGTTCGATAGCTTGTGCTGTAACATTCTTGAGAGCGGGGTGGGGGGTAGCAAGAAGACAAATTTCTCCCTTCAGGGATAGTATCACAAAGTGTATCACAACATAAATCAGTAAAGACAAAAAATCTTTTTTAACGTGAATGAAATTAATGTTTGTGTGAAATATATAGAGAATAACATGGCTGAACCGAGCCCATCACTAGTTAAGTCTCATCAAATCTGCTTTTTATTTTCTTTTATTAATTGATTAGTTGTTTGGTCTATAAAATGTAAAAAAAAATTGTAACAAACACTCTTAATTTCCTAAAGCCCAACGCAAAGTTTTAAGATTTCTTGTGTTTCCCCGCTAATAGTTCAAAACCCAAATATATTAAGTTGTCAAAAGACAAAGAAAAATAGCAATGCTCACAATCAAGATGCCACAACCAGAGAATAATAGTCATATTTGCTTGAAAAAAGGCTGAAACCATTATTCAATCATCAACATTGTTGCCGATTCATTTTCAGTCAAATGACGATTAATCGACTAATAGTTTGAGCTCTATTTTGGTGTAAAAAATGTGTTTGTAAAAGCCTGGTGTTCAGACATAACAGCTCAAAGTGTATTTGTCCGAAATCCTTAACTAACAAAGCTGTGTAACAAATAGCATGTGGGAACAAGTTGTGACCACAACATTGACAAAACATGACGTTTTAAGTTCATATGGCAAACCTGTTGGCTATTCATTCATCCAGCAGTTACAGAGCAACATAATCGTTCACTTGGAGTCATGTTTGTGCCCACCTGATGAAGTCCAATATTCTCTCTTTTAGCTCCGTTTTTGGGCTCTACCACCTCCTGAGAGTAATATATGTCTCTTTAGCTGCTAAATGCTCCAATATGTTCTTCACCAGCTGAGTATAGTGGCTTATTAGAGCTGAAATAAGACGCCTGTTGTAGCTGAAAACAACGCTATAAAAGGAGTAGTGAGAGTGAACCAAAACAGTGAAGTTGTGGGTCGGACAGCTGAACAATGAGCTGAAAATATAAAGCTGCGTAAAGCCAGGAGCTACAGATTTAGGTGAGAATTCCCTGTAGTGTGACTGACCACCATAGCTCTGATGTTGAGGGCCTGTGAGGGGTTCATCTGACAGAGCTGCCTGAGGGCTTCAGTCCTGCGTCGACCGCCCACACTGTCCTCATCCTGACGCTCTCCATTCTTGATCAAACCCCGACAAACTGCGAAGACAGACATGCATATTTAAGTAAACAAGGTGCCTTAAAAATGTTTTATAATGTTCACTGTTGAATTTCCTGAAATGTTACATTTTGATACTTTGTATCAGGTCATTTGCTGCATACGAGCATCATGCTGACTGAATTGGACTTTCCCACAAAGTAAAGAAGATACCATACAATCAATATATTTGAATGTTTTATGTCATATTTGCTTAATAATGTTATCATTGCCTCAAGGGCTCCACAATAAGACTATAATTTCTCCAATGTCATGGCCAAGTCATGTTCTTCCATAAATACCCTAAACTGTAGAATCGTGACTTATTTGTCTGTAAAGAAGATTTAAGATCCATCACAAGGCAGCGTTTCCACAGCCTTATCTCACCTTTTCCTTGTACTTTTCCACAGCTGACAGTTTAAAAGACAAAACAGTTTATGGTTGGCTGAGACTCTGGCATGCAATGAAAGTATATTAGTTTCCATCTCTGACACTTGTGGATTATTTCTTATGTCATAAATGAGCCAGTGGAGTTAGGTCTGGTTACCGGGCCTTGATGCTTCTAGACAGAGCCAAGTCCCACACTTCACCCCTACACAATTCATTTCATTTTCAAGTCAATGAAACAAAGTATTTTTTCTGTAACTTAATGTTGCCCGCTATGTAACACACACACAAAACGCTGTCGACTTAGACCTGACCCTCTGTGGGATAAGGATGCACTGGAGACGGCGGCCGTTTTCTTATAATGGATCTCTCTAAGCACACACAGCACACTGTGAGCCAGTGCGAGACAATAATGTTCATCATCAATCAAAGACAATACATACGCAGCGTGGGGATAGTGGCATGGCTAGAATTAGAGGGGAAACAGCTAAACTCAGTCAGAAAACATGTGATAGCGACTCAAAAGCAATCTGCATATTATTATAATGAAGCCAACAGAAAACTTCAAATGTAATGTTAAGTAAAGCCTTATTTTTGCCCCAGCAGGTACACTCACTAACAATATGAAGCTCGTACCGGCAATTACATGGCCACTCTATCTCACATTATCAGATGACAGTATGTGCTGTGAGACAGATGAATTACCTTCATTGAAGCTGTCAGGGACATTGGCAACCAACAGACACAGAAACCAGTCTCCATTGCGGACATGAAGCAAAGCCTCTGCCACATCCACAATGGGGAGCAAGGAAGGCAGCTCTAAGAAAAAGAAAAAAAGAAACAGTCATGCTAGAAATAGTTTGTATACTGCAGAAGACAACATCACCGAGGAGGGTTATTTTCAGGCCGGCTCTACAGAAATGTTAGGTCGTATTTCCTAATATACAGCTAATGTTTGCTCATATACAGTATACGTGTGCAAACGTCTTTATATTCAGCACTATCCCACTCCCACAGCACCTTTAGGTAAAACTATTAAGAAGATGAAAGGAGTTTGGTACCTGCTTGTAAAATGCAGAGGACATCAGCGACC
Organism: Bovichtus variegatus; assembly: GCA_943593645.1. Classification (NCBI taxonomy): domain Eukaryota; kingdom Metazoa; phylum Chordata; class Actinopteri; order Perciformes; family Bovichtidae; genus Bovichtus; species Bovichtus variegatus. Next base: position 5,488,011 of record CALSCE010000030.1, read on the forward strand.
TCGTCCAGGTACACAGGGCTTTCAAAGAGTTCAGAGGACTTCAAGAAAAACTCTCCATTTGAGTCTGCCACCTGAGAAACAGCAAGGGAACAGGGAAACAGACGATGTGGATCAATCATCCGCGTCGTCCTACTTGGTGAAGATGCAAGTGTTGAAGGGCAATTGCAGTGCAAAGAAATATTTGTCAGTGTGAGAGCAGCTGCTCGAACTTTGTGAATAATTTCTGATGCCAACTTAAACTTTGATGAGATTTAATTCCACAACTAACATATGTTCAATCATTCAGTAATTTGTACGAAATCATCCATCCATCCATCCATCCATCTTCAAACCGCTTATCCGGGGTCGGGTCGCGGGGGCAACAGCTCCAGCAGGGGGCCCCAAACTTCCTTTTCCCGGGCCACGTTGACCAACTCTGACTGGGGGACCCCGAGGCGTTCCCAGGCCAGTGTGGAGATATAATCTCTCCACCTCGTCCTGGGTCTTCCCCGTGGTCTCCTCCCAGCTGGCTGTGCCTGGAACACCTCCCTCGGGAGGCGCCCAGGGGGCATCCTTACCAGATGCCCGAACCACCTCAACTGGCTCCTTTCTACGCAAAGGAGCAGCGGTTCTACTCCGAGCTTCTCTCGGATGACTGAACTCCTCACCCTATCTCTAAGGGAGAAGCCAGCCACCCTTCTGAGAAAACCCATTTCGGCCGCTTGTACCCGCGATCTCGTCCTTTCGGTCATGACCCAACCTTCATGACCATAGGTGAGAGTAGGAACGAAGATAGACCGGTAGATCGAGAGCTTTGCCTTCTGGCTCAGCTCTCTTTTCGTCACAACGGTGCGGTAAAGCGAATGCAATACCGCGCCCGCTGCTCCGATTCTCCGGCCCATCTCCCGCTCCATTTTCCCCTCACTCGTGAACAAGACCCCTAGGTACTTGAACTCCTTCACTTGGGGTAAGGACTCATTCCCTACCCGGAGTAGACAATCCACCGGTTTCCTGTTGAGAACCATGGCCTCAGATTTTGAGGTGCTGATCCTCATTCCAACCGCTTCACACTCGGCTGCGAACCGATCCAGTGAGTGCTGAAGGTCACAGGCTGATGATGCCATCAGGACCACATCGTCTGCAAAGAACAGCGATGAGATCCCAATCCCACCAAACTGCAACCCCTCCTCCCCCCGACTACGCCTCGATATCCTGTCCATGAATACCACAAACAGGATTGGTGACAAAGCGCAGCCCTGGCGGAGGCCAACACCCACCGGGAACGAGTCCGACTTACTGCCGAGAACCCGGACACAACTCTTGCTTTGGGCGTACAGGGATTGGATGGCCCTCAAAAGCGCCCCCCTCACCCCATACTCCCGCAGCACCTCCCACAGTATCTCCCGGGGGACCCGGTCATACGCTTTCTCCAGGTCCACAAAACACATGTAAACCGGATGGGCATACTCCCAGGCCCCCTCCAGGATCCTTGTGAGAGTGAAGAGCTGGTCCGTTGTTCCACGGCCAGAACGGAATCCGCATTGTTCCTCTTCAATCTGAGGTTCGACTATCGGCCGAACCCTCCTTTCCAGCACCTTGGAGTAGACTTTACCCGGGAGGCTGAGCAGTGTGATACCCCTGTAATTGGCACACACTCTCTGGTTCCCCTTTTTATACAGGGGAACCACCACCCCGGTCTGCCACTCCTTAGGCACTGTTCCCGACTTCCACGCAATGTTGAAGAGACGTGTCAGCCACGACAGCCCCTCCACACCCAAAGCCTTCAACATTTCTGGATGGATCTCATCAATCCCCGGGGCCTTGCCACTGTGGAGTTGTTTGACTACCTCAGTGACTTCCACCAGGGAAATTGCTGATGATCCCCCATAATCTTCCAGCCCTGCCTCTATCAAAGAGGGCGTATTAGTCGGATTGAGGAGTTCCTCAAAATGCTCCTTCCACCGCCCGAGTACCTCCTCAGTTGAGGTCAACAGTGTTCCATCCCTGCTGTAAACAGCTTGGATGGTTCCCCGCTTCCCCCTCCTGAGGTGCCGGACAGTACGCCAGAAGCACTTTGGTGCCGACCGAAAGTCCTTCTCCATGGCTTCTCCGAACTCCTCCCACACCCGCTGCTTTGCCTCTGTCACGGCCGAGGCCGCTGCCCTTCGGGCCTGTCGGTACCTTGCAACCGCCTCTGGAGTCCCCCTTGATAACATATCTCGGAAGGACTCCTTCTTCAGTCGGACGGCTTCCCTGACCACCGTGGTCCACCACGGTGTTCGAGGGTTACCGCCCCTTGAGGCACCTAAGACCTTGAGGCCGCAGGCTCCCGCCGCAGCTTCAGCAATGGATGTTGAAATCATTCATGCTTTAATTCCTTTATATTTAAACAAGTCCGTCTCTCTATATTAAAGCATGAAAGATGTCTGTCTGCATTATACAAAAGGCATCATCTCCAACCGCTGAAATCACAACTGCGGTGTCTTGGCAACTTAGTTTAGGGTGACATATCGTTCCATCTTTGAAATAAATCAATTTTAAACAACCTTTATAAATATAATTTATACATTTTATTCATCTTTATTATTTATTTAATTGAGCATCATTTTACCATTTTTTACCTTTCAAGCTAAATATATTCATGTTGTCACTGTCCTTTGATTTACCGAGTCATGTGGGGACCTCCGACTGTACCTTATTCATGATAGCCAACAGTTCGCTGAGGGTCAGACGGAGTCTCCTGAGGGGATCACTGTGTTCAAACTCCAGAGTCAGGCCATGCTGTAGCTGTGACACCAGGATGCTTTCTCCGTTAGAGCCACCTGCCTTGTGCCTAGTGGAAAAGATGCCACATTGTTTATACTGCAAAAATGTGGAAACCAGTGATCAGTTGTATTGAGTTTTTATGAAGAAAGCAATGTACGTATGACACAGAGGTGGTTCATTCTAATTATTACCAGACTGTAGCAATAATCATATCACCATGTGTAAGTTTACCTAAGCTGCTGCTCCTTTCTTGCATCCTGCTCCAAGGCATGAAAATCAACAGACAGAAGTGCTACTATGGAGTTGACAGCTTCCACTCCAGAGAGCAGGCGGAGGATAAGCTTCTTGTCCTGTGCCCAGGACTGGCTCTGATCAGCTGGAGCACATAGAGCCATCCTCACCAGGCAGGGCAGCAGCAGCCTCAGCTCAGGGTCACTTAGGGCAGCCAGGCACGCCACATCCACCTTCTGCATGGCTTCAAAAGCATAGGAGCTGACAAACTGCAGCCCCGCACTGTCTGCCATCTCTCTGCAACTAAACCTTGAAGTACCAGACAAATCAGACAACTTAAAAAGGGCAGAATATGATGTCATCTCAAGCAAATAAAGTGGACAGTCTTGTAGTAAGGGCATCGTGTGCGGGAAGAGCAGATGCACTGAAGAAAAGGTCTAGCAGACACCACAGCAACTCTGCAAAACTATAAAAAGTCAGGCAAGTAGAGTTCAGCTGGCAGAGGAATAGAGTCATAAAGTGCCAATGCATTCATTTCTGGTTTGACTAAAGTTAGTAAATATTTGGATCATTAGTAATGTGTAGTTAGTTAATGTTTCTAGAGGTTTGGCTAGTCAGTTGCTACAAAAAAAGTTAATGCTGTTAATATCATTAAAAATGATGAAAAAGACACGCACATCCCAGTGCCCGATAGGATAGGTGCTGGAGCAAATGACAGAGTAAGATTAGATCATTCCGCACACCAAATAGCTCCCGTTTGAAGGATCCCGACAATATTAATATCATTATAACGTTGCTAACATAACAAGGTGAAAGCTGTGTATCGCGGATAACTAAAGCCCATGTTAGCGTTGCTAATGCTAGCTAATACTGTGGAGATTACATATCATTAACTTAAATTGAAGTGGAATTTGCTTCCACCAAGTCAACACATTATTCGCATTCACGAGTAGCACTTATACATGTGAAATATAACTTTTTAAGGCACAAACAATATAGTAAAATACAGCCAACTCCAAGTATTGATGCTAGCTAATAGCTAACTGGCAGTAGCTAACACTGCTTCAGTATCCCATTGCTTATTGAGCGACTCTTAGCATGCTACTAGCCAGCTAACAGCTAGCAGCTAGCCTAACTTGTCAGGCTCGCATGTGCTGTATGGTCCATCTCTGCCGTGTAAACATTCAATGTAAATACAATAATTCGACGAGAATCCTCTTACCTCACTTATTAGGATGATAATTAGTCTTTAAAAAAAGAAATCTAACCATCGAGGCCTTCAGACCTCGCACTCTGTTGTGTACCGTCAGCCTCTAACGCTGTAGGGGGAGTCGTAAGCCAATGACAGAGAAAGCAGCTTGTCCTAGCTGTTCCGGTAGGTTTATGGAGTGTCTGTATTTGTAACGCTCTGTCTATCATGGTTTCCGCATGTCCACTTGAATCTTAACTTTATCTACAGTGATTACTATGCCAGTGTGACAGTGGGGGAACCGGTCTCGTCAGCACCGTGGAGCAGCGCTGACTGAGCGTAGCAGCACTAACAGCGACTGGAGCCGGTAGGACGCTCCAGTCCTGCCCGGACTGCAGGCAGCGCTGTGACAAACAAGGGCTGGGCAACATTGACACCGTTTAAAAGTATGATCGAACACTTCTTTTATTTGCAGAACAAAGCTATGGCTCCAGTAGAATTGTTAAGCTGTTCGGCCCCTTGGATAAGGCAACATATCTCCTAATAGTGACACCAGGACTGTGTGGACACATTTCTGCACCATTAATAACCAATAGATTCTGTAGATACGCACTAGTATCAAATACTTCTCTGCAAGCTCTCGGGGCAGACATGCCTGATGTCTTTATCTGGTAAAAGTGGAGACATTAATATACAGTACACACAGGTCATTGTGAATGTGTTGCAATCTAAAAGAGCCATATCTAAATTACACCATATTAAGATTTAATGTAACATGGCATAGCCTACTCGGTTTTACAGTTAGAGAGGCTAAACAATCATCCACGATTTGTAACTACTTAGATTTCTCTCTCAGATTATGTAGACTTGGACCTGCCCAGTCATTGACATGTCAGTGTGAATTCCACTACATTTCCAAGGGCACATGGATGGCAGTTGCTGAGTGATGAAGAACAGAGCAGGACCTCCATGTATTCAAAGGCTGCTGACAGACAGGAAAAATGCAGCACTCTCCAAAGAATGAATTGGCAGCTGCTACTGCACAACCTCGGGGATATTCAGCAATGCACATGTAAGATACCGGACTCGCTTTATTATGCAGGGTTATCCTAATGCTTTCCCCACTTGTGAATCGTGAGTGCTGTAACAAGCTGGAAGACCTACTGTAAGTAGATGGTTACTGCAAACAACCAGGACCCCCCCCCCCCCAAAAAAAATATGACAAGTTATATTAAATATTGAATGTATTTTCTACACTCAAAAGACCACATACATATTAATGGTCAAATCTTTCAAGCCAACAAATGTCGGCAAATCTGCAACGTTAAGAGGAATACAAAGTAGTTTTCCTCTGAAAAAGAAATATACAGTGATGTTCCACTGAGCAGCCATCCATAGCTGTTTGAAGTTCATTTTTGCCTCACATTTAGCTTCACACTGAAGTGAAATGGGACTGGTCTAAATGTATCCATAACCAATCAGAAGTGGTGCCAAAAGTGTTAGACCTCAGCCAAGCAGAGTAAAGGAGAGGTATAGTAAACTAAAGGAGAGGTGATGAGGAGGACACTGCATGTCTGCTCTGCCCCCCCCAGACAAACCTGAGGTCAGCTACCTCCAAGAGATCCTTCCACTCCACTCCTGGCGTCCTTGTCCAATCGCACATCAGGCCCCCCACCCCAAGCCAATAAACACAAGCACAGAAAAAAATAATTTGACGCACTTTATTCCTAAAACAGAAGCCACACCACCAACTGCTGGCATGGCATTCATATATAATTATTTATATATATTGCCGTTTGGTTTTTGTGTCTAAATGTGTGGTATAAAATATTATATACAACAATGTACCTCTTTATTTGAACACAGTGAAGTTCATTGCTGTACAAGTCCTCTGTAGCTACAGCTTTGCTGTAAGTCCTTCATGCTCAAAGGCATGGAACATAATTCTCCACTCTAATTCTTCTGTACATTGTGACGATACAAATATTCTGTCTCCATTACAAAAAATAATACTCTAAAAGCAACCTACTGGGACTTTATTTAATTTTTATGAGATTTTTTCCTGGTTGTTTTTTTAATTAAGACGATTACATATATCTTAGACCGATTGCTTTAAAGCAGGAAGGTGATATAAACCTTCTCGATTTTTTATATATAAAAGAGGTTAAGAAATAAGACAAATTATACATTTAAAAACTTACAATAAATAAGATAGATGCAGGCATTTCATTTGGATATTATTTCATCCAAAGGAATAAAAAGGAATTTCAGGTCTTAAAACCAAAGATCCATTCTTGAGTTTTTTCTTTGATCAAATATGTCCCTTTTCTTCCAATAACTTTACAGATAGACTTGTCTCTTCGATACAGACTGGCCAGTGACTGTGCTGCCATGCTACATACCATGACAACCAATCTGTCATTCTCTCACGTTCAATAATTGCAACTCAACTTCTTTATTCCCTTACTCCCATGTCTTTGAATCACAGGGACAGGACTGTTTTAACCAGTCTCATCCCGTCTTGGTGCAGGATCCAGCGCTGTACGCAGCTCTGGTTCTTTCAGTTTTCTTCAGGTTTGATGAAACGCCCCTTGCCGTCGTCGCTTTCCTCTTCTTTGAAATGTTTCCCGTACACCCCACCCCCCACCCCACTGTAACAGGCTGTTGGCTACAACATGTTCATGATGAAGTTGTACATCTGGTTGAGCACCACAAAGTGAATGGGTAGACATGATCGTCGGTCCTGTGTAGCCGGGTCACACGTAAGCCAGGAGAGGGCGTTGTACTGCTCCAGCACGAATCTGTTAAGGCACACAAATGAAATGCAGTTACTCTTTAGTTTGGAGTTACTTATGTGGTGACACACTGGGATTCAAAAAACATATATCAATAAATAAGCCTTTTAAGCTTCAAAACTACTTCCAATATGTTTAGCTCTTGTATACCGTCATCATTCGTATCCGAAGAAAACATTTCAGTCTGAATTAAATCTGCAAAAAAACAACAACCTGAAAACACAGTCAGCGGGTGGTAATAGTATTTTTTTTTGCACTTGACTTTCAGCGGAGTGTGTTACGGTGTTGTTTACCTGAGTACATCTGAGGTCTGATTGGAGTCGAGGGGGTGGGAGTGTTTGCTGTGCAGTAGTTCATCTGATTGCACTGAAGACACATGGAGGTGCAAAGAGGCCTTAGAGAGGGAGCACAGATAAAGAGGTGGTGTCAATGGCATTATAATGAAGTTATTAAACTTTTTATTACATCTCATCTAAATAATTACAGCTCTCTTCACAGTGACAGCAGCAGTGAGTCTGTAGGTCATTCTAGAAGCAAGGAACATCAATGCAAATGCAG
>CALSCE010000030.1:5504554-5598721 GCA_943593645.1 Bovichtus variegatus
CACACACACACACACACACACACACACACACACACACACACACACACTTAAATCAATCTTGCCTTGAGCTCAGTTCTTAGTTTTTCACAGCTTCTGAATAGCAGACACATTCAAGACTACTAAAAGATATATCTTAGAAAACCAAATGTATCACTACATATAAATGTATTTAAATAGGAAAGTTCAAAAATATGCTCTAAAACTGATACTTAAAAGATATAGTTTGTTAGCTATACTCCTTTCAGAGATGTAACCGATGGAGGCAGCGGCAGACCAACAACCACCGGGTTCTGTGAGGTAAAGTGAAGGTTTTATGGAGTCTGTTGGCTTTGAAGAGAGCATCGACAATGGCTTCAGTTCCCCGTCAGGAAGGGCTGTCTGACGGCAAGGTAAAGCGATGAAAATATTCTAAATATAGCGTTATTTAAAAGGATATTGATTTTTTTAAATTTTTGGCCTTTTATTTTAGGTGGCTAAAATACATTTGGCTGCCAAGTACCTCATACAACCCCACTTAAAAAAAATCTTAACCATCTCTTTAAGTGTGACTTGGCAACCTTTTTGCTAAATTCAAGGATTTAGCAAAAATATTTACTTTATTATGTGATTATTAAATCCTTATTGTGTCCATCATAATTTCACAGCAGTAATGAACTACTCAGTTAAGTGCTTAACAGTGATTTCACAATATTAAAATTCTTAGTAATAGTTAATATAGTAGATTAATGCTTGTTGTAACTTACTGTCACTTGTGTACAAAACTGATCAAATATCTTTTTTAAATATATATATTTTTTTACAGTTGATGGTGTGATGGCTCGTGTGTGCTGCAGTACCTTTCAGGAGGTTCTGTGGGCCCCGGGGCCTGGCTGCTGGAGTTGTCCCCTGAGGTGCCAGTATTATGGGTACCAGCCTGCTGTCCCAGCTGTCCACTCTGGGGGCCACCTACTTGGCCCTGGGGGCCCATGCTCCCAAAGGGGGGAAACGAGCTGGGCATGGTAGACGGCATCCCGCTGCCAGGCTGGCCTGAGGATGTCACCAGACTGTTGGATGACGCGGAGCCATTTCCTGACACACTGTTGCTGCTGCTGTTGTTGTTGTTGGGAAGGGAGGAGCCTGCAGCGTTCACTGGGCCCTGCTGGCTGACTGAGCTGGAGGTGGAGCTAGACAGTTGTGTGGATGAAGACTGGCTGGACGAGGGACTGGGCTGCGTGAGGAGGGAACTGTCTAATGGCTGTGATGCGAGGTATGGAGCTAAAGGGAGAAAGCATAGCGTTCATTAATAACATCAATCCCGCTTTGAAAAGATTCTCCATTTCAACTTGAACTCCTCTTACACTGATTTCAAACTGTCTTTCAAAACAGTCAAGGCTCTCTCGCTAGACTTTTTTATAACTAAACCAAGTGGTGCCAAAGGTGGAAACTCAGCAACAAAGTACTGACTGAGACGAGCATTGAGCAACAGAAGAACAACTTAAAATGCAGCAGTAAGCCAGCGGGCTGGAAATGACACGTACCGAGGTTGTGGCGGCACACTTGTGCATAGAGTTTGAGCTTCGTGAAGGCGTCGCTGTTGCTGCTGGCAGCCTTGAGGAACCAATCGCTGACCGGCTGATCCACAAGGTTCTTGGCCCCGCTGCCGCCGACGAGGACAATGCCATCGGGGTAGCCTTTGGAAATGGGCCGGTGCTGGCCTAGTCGACATGACTGTAGAAAAACAGACACATGTGGAATAGACCATGAGTGTGTGAACTGGAACAGAAATATAATTTCATGTGACAATAGTTAATGAAAGGAGGCTCAAGTGGGTTTTGCAGTGCTCAATTTTTCATGTTCCAATACCAGAAGAACACTTCGCACATCTATTTCATGTGACAGGTGGGTAGAAGGGGGACGATAACTCCCACATACTCCAACTTGTAAAAATATATTTATTTGCAACGTTTCGCTGCTAGACCTTCATCAGGCCAACGGTTTGTGTCGATAAGAAGCCATCGTAATAAGGCACTGCCTGTAAGTCTGCAACCAATCGCCAACTTACATTCCTCCCTTGAACAGGAAGGCATAAATACCAAACATCAATTTACTCTGCGATGTCATATATAGAGCTAGAAAAATAAAACGCTCTATAATAAAAATCTTAAATGTGCCCCAAAATGCTTACATTGAATGAGTAGATTCCTATAAAATGAATGTTTAAAGCCCCAAAGGCTAAATATTGCAGGCTACATCTGTAGATGAACCTGTAATGAAACCTTCACATGGCAAATGGAAAAAACGGCATCAATAAATAAATATAAATGTTCATAATAAAACACACCAACCCCTTACAAAATACCAATAGGCAAAAGAAGCACTATTTCATTTGAATAGCGTTAACACTGAAGTGTTTGCAGCCCTCTTCAGAGTCTCTACCTCGTAGACAGCGGTGAGGTCTCGGAAGAAGCTCTTGGCGCCGCTGAGCAAGGCCTCGTTGTCAGGACAAACTACAAGGTACCCAATGTCCCGCTGGGAGCCAAAGGGATCCAGCAACAGTTTCTCCCAGTAGGGCAGACCAAACGGAGACAGCACCACAAAGTCATACTCATAACCCACCAGGAAAGTGGGGATGGGCAGGGGCTCCGGGGACTCGTCTGTGCCTGTGGAGGGGAGGTGGGGGGAGGCGGAGAAAGAGGGGGAAAACAAGTGTAAGTTGGAGGTAGAAAGAAAGAACAGTGAGCAAGTGCTGTTTACAGGTAAGATGTCAGCCATCCTCTCTCCGCCCTCCACTGCGCATCAGAATGTGATGTCGCCAAACTATCTGACAGCTCCTCCCAACAGAGCTGACATCTGGACCACAGCAGCGGGCAAACACTGCCTACTGACCTGACAACATCCGGAGATTTTCTACCCCAAGAAACACATTCCAAATGTCACACACAAACACAGTTTCTCTAAGAATCTTAATCCTGGCAGCATAGTCTTGAAACCTCCGTTGTATAAGTGGTGGAAAACACTGATTCACTGGTGTCTGATTTTAGTAAACTGGATGGTACCAAGCACCAGTCAGACGTTTGTATCAAGTGGATAAACTTCCCCAGTTGGTCCCCAGACCTACCGTAAGAGCCCCGTCCAGCCATCTTGTGGAACTGCTGCCAGGTGAGGGGACCCTGAACGCCCCACGACCTTACCGTCCTCTTCTTCTGGATTGCGTCCTGGAGTACGGGCTGGAGGGACATGAGCACCCGCAGCACATCCTGAGAGCACAGCGAACTCACGTCCACTGCTGGAAAACGGATGAGGAAAGGGGAAGTTTAAGAATAATCACAACATGAGAAACTCAACACTCTGGCAGCATAAAAAAAAAAAAAAAAGTGAGAGTCTCAACAAATCTTCTTGGTCTAAATGTGAATATAGTTCAAGAGACGGTGTGTATTATTCAGGGGAATCTCTTAGCATTAATGGAATATAATATTCATAACTATGTTTTTAGTGTATAATCACCTTTTCTTTATCTACACACTGAGCGGGTCCTCTTCGCAAAGTACGTTATGTTGCACCGCCATGTTTCTACAGGAGCTCAAAATGGACAAACCAAACTCTGGCTCTAGAGAAGACCTTTTGTGTTTTTAAATTACGGGCCACTATTGTTCGCCGACACACTTGGAAAACTGTGGTAACGGCATCTGTCGCCTGAATTCCGTTGCTCCTTATATAGATATTATAGATGGCGTCTGAGCGAGTCGGAGGTCCTAGATGATACCGCGGCGTAACCACCAAGGTTTTTTTGCTTTTGTGTTGAATAAAATGATTTGGATTAAAGTATATTTGCAGATGGCCCCTTTCAACTTTTTTATGGTTAAATAAAAAACAGGCTAAAAAGCTACATTGGCCAAAGAAAACATAATTCGGTGTCCAGCCGAGGATGTTTTGGCATGCAGGAAAATCTAGCATGCCCGACATTTCTCACCGTTTTGTTTGGCCCAGTGGTGCAGGCAGGTGCTCTTGACCAGCGCCTCGTCCACCTTGCCGCCCGACATGTTGTCCATGAACTGCCTGCCGTGCTCCAGGGCCATGTAGCAGTCGCTGTGGTAGTCCCTCTCCTCCACCCTCACACAGGGCGGTACGGGGGCCCCGCTTGGCCCCCGTGTCACGATGTCATGCTCTAGGACTGAAATGGGCGAAAAAGGGTTGGTGCATTGATCCTGTAGGAGGAGAATCAGCTCATCTGGGACACGGTCGCCCCTCCCTACTCCAGTTCTTTCCAGCGAGGAGAGCCGCAGCTGCTCAAAGCGCTTTTCTGCCTCCCTGCTGACATCTGAGCCGCGGCCGATGATATCCAGCTCGTCCTCCAGAAAGAGGCCCGAGCCGTTTCCGTAACGCCGATTGACCACGGCACTGAAGCCGCAGCTGCAGGTTTCCTGAGCCTCGCCAACGGGGTCGCTAAGGTACACGCCCACATCAGCTCCTTTTATGTTCATGTCACATACGCAGATGCAGCAGCTGTCGAAGTTGCAGTCCTTAAAGAGGTTCATCACTGACTCTGAGAGGATGAGGGTGACGTAGAGGCTGTGGGCCTCGGGGATGGAGGGTACGGTGGCCGGCTCTACGGAGTTCAGTGGTCGGCAGGTGGAGGGAGTGGACGCTGGTGAGTACAGGTCGGAGTTCTCGTACTTGAGCGAGCCCTGGACGCTGGAGGGGCCGCGAGGTGTTCGTGGGGTGCGTGGTGTACGTGGGGTGGGGGCAGAGAAACGTGGGGTGGCGGGTGAAGGCAAGATGCCAGTGCCACTGTTACTTGGTGGAGCACTATTAGACATGAAAGTGTGAGTCTGAGGGGTGTAGGTCTGACTGTAGTCCTGGTCCATGGTGCTGCCCACACTGGGGATGTTACTGAGGGCAGGGAGACAAGAGGACATGAATTAGAAACAGAGCGAGGACTAAAAGAAGGCACTACACTACGTCTGACAGGGGAAACACAGCGGCACATTTTAGGGTTTTAAAATGGCGCCAGGGCTCCTTAAAGCGACAGTTCACCCCAAAATTACCATTTATATATCAATTACTCCCCCCATGTTACGTTGAATTCTTAATTTCAAAAAATAAAATGTTCTCTCATGCATCCACAGTGAACGAAGAATCCAAAAACAGAGAAAAATTCTTTATGAATTGAAGTAAACATGTGGGCAGCGTTCAACAACAGCAAAACTATACACAACTCATGCAGTAAAATCTAAGTTTAATTTATGCAGTCATATGCTCACTACTCACCAAACACGTCGGCATAAACAGTCTTTCGGAGTTTGTAAACGGAGGTTTTAATATAGTTTTGCTGTTGTTAAACGCAGCCCCCATTTACTTCAAATGATCAAGACTTCCATCCAATTCTTCGTTCACCGTGGAGGTATGCAAAACAAAGTTTTCTTCACAAATTCAAGGGGGTGAGTAATTGATATACAAATGGTCATTTTGTGGGTGAAGTATTAATTTAAGAGGATTCTTGTGACACCAAACAAAGCCTTGTGGACATTTGGAAATGATCCCTATTAGACAACGAATAAGAATAACTCTTCTAATTACAGCTTCCAATGTCAACTATTCATTTCCCATCACAGTAAAAATTAAAAAATCTAAGCTGTAGTACTGTACATCTAATTGTGGCATGAAAATGGGAGCACTAGGACACAGAACCTACTTGTTTTCCCAGGTCTGTTTTCAAACCAGAGCTGTAATGTTCAGTACATTGCTTCAAACAACAAAAAGACGATTATCCAACTGTCTCACTGCATTTGTGAGGTTTGAATAATAAGGCAGTAGGGCACGACAACATGCACTACAAGAGGAATACAGAGTGAGCTTAGACTAACACATGTTTACACATGAGAGAACAAGAATGCGTGAGAAATAGAGAGAATGACAAACGGGTAGCGAAAAGAAGCAGAGAGAGAGAAAGACATTCAATAAACATTTCAATGAGTGTCCCTCTGAGGTAAGGTTTATTTTTGGGCTGGCAAGCAACAGTGAGGTAGTAAGGGAGAGGCAGAGCACATCATGTCCCTCGCTGTATGTGGGGGGGGGAAACTCCTGGCACAGACCCATTAGGAGGAAGTCCCAGCACAACTCCCTCTCCTGCAGCCAGGCCACGTTCAACATGGGTGTGGACGCCAAGGCGACACCAGCACAACGTTATAAGATGGACATGGATTGGACATTTGCCAAGCTTAGTCAAGTGCAGACACCTCTCCCTGCCCGCACAATCCATCCATTTAAGTAGTATTTAATGCTTCATTGCATGGTCTGCTGTACATTTCCTGCCATTTCCTAGCGGCGAGCGGACTTTTCCATACTCACTGCTCTTCTACTCTCACTTGTTTTATGTCACTGCATCTCCTGACAGAACAACAACAGGGTTGATTTTCATCCTGCATGAATGTATTTGCAGCATAACATTGTTGAAACAGAGCAGCAGTAAGTCTGACAGATTTGATGTTTTAGGGCCAATGAAACACACGGGTCTAATGCACTTAAGTTCTCACAAATGTAATAAGGGTCTACTCTACTGCCCTGATTACAGAAGAAAATCCCACAAAATCAATAGAACAAAACAAAGTTTGTTTGTGAATTCTTCTGATAAACACGGTGATAAGAAGTTCCCGTGTGTGTGGAAAGTAGCCGAGGTATAGCTGTGTGTAGTGAAGAGCAACAGGGACATATCCTAAAGACTCCAAGCTGCTGTGAGCAGTGAGGTGGCATGGAGCCGCTGTGGGGGCCCATCTCACCACTCCAGTGATAATCCTCATCTTCAACCAAGTTGGCATTTTACACTCATTTCCCTGCTCCGCCTGAGGCAGCCATGCATGGGAAATTGAGCAGCCTGCTAAGGGGGTGTCCGGGGAGAGAGCAGAGGGTGTGTGTGGACAGAAAAGGGAGCAGAGTGTGAGTGTATGCTTCTGTGCACACAAAACGCAAACCAGCCAGCACAGCCTTGGCATTTCTTCCGCAAGTCTAAATTAGAATGCCTCAGTAACCTTCTGCCCAGATCATCATGATAAAATGATTAAGAATCTTTGAAATGAGCGAGATAGGAATTATACAGAAATAAGGCATGTAGAAGAGTGTCAGCAGGGCCCAGCATGAGTCACTGGATGTGCTTCTGTTAAACGCACAATATGTAATTTTCTGTCCCTCGGGTCTCTCAATCACAACAATAACAAAAGACGGAGTTTGTTGACATGGTGAAGTAGGGTTCATGGGAGTTGTTGTCTTCACCAACACTGCTGTCATTGCATTCAGCTTCTTCCGGTTAGGATTTCTTCAGTGTTCATCGTTCAGGAGGTTTTTACCGGGAGCCGAATTATCCGCAGAGGTCTCTTCCTTTACAAAACAAATGGACCCGGTGAGTAAAGCCGGTAAAAACACTGACACAGTTTTACATTAAAAATCAGTGTTTCCCCTATGCTGTTCTGTGGACACGGGACGTCCTGGAGGGGCTGCGAGCAGAGCTGCCGCTTAAGTGTGCTCATTTCTTTCTCTGATAACTTCAGGTCTACACGTCCGATGGCTTCAAATATAGAGCTAAAAACGACACAGAGCATCTTAAAAATGTTCCTTAAAATTGGATTAAAAAAATCAATTTACGACGGCTTCTGGCAGACAACCACAACACTGACGCATGTGTTAAGGGGATACGTCAACCTTACAGAAGACCTAATTAAACGGACCGCTGCCTTGATGACAGATTTCTCTGGCTTTGAACATAGTTCGGAAGCAAGTACACGACTCAACAAAATATGTAACATAGGTGTAGTCATTTACAGACATGTACTTAATACAGAAAAGTTACATACCATACTTTTAAGCTTTAATTTAAGTTGATCAAGTTATTGCCTACTCACAGATGTGGTGTAACTCTCATATTAAAGAGCTCTGAGGACTCTGAAGATCACAAACCCCCCTCATTGAAAAGCACTACAGCAGCATACCTGTCCTTGTTGAGGAAGGTCATGACAGGCACGGGGTTGAGCATCTCCCTGCCCATGGTCCAGCTTAGCCGGTAGATGCAATCCTCTGTGATTTTGATAGGTGGGAGACACTGGCTGGGTAATGTCTTTAGAGGAGCAAACATGGAGCAGCCTACGAACGACTGGCACAGGTCTGGCTTGTACACAAATGAATAGTCCTACAAGAAGGAAAAAAAAGACGGCAGAGTAAGGCAGAGAAATAATGATGGCTTTACAGATCTGTGCAAACAAAATATGTTTTTGTTTCCTGTCTTCTATGAAGATGTTTTCCATAAACACAACATCTGTGGCAGCTTCATCTCAGTAACTACAAAACTGGTAGGGGTTAAGCTCAGGGGACCTTTAGCCAGGCAGATGTTTGTTGACATGGGGAATAATTCTGAACCCTGTGTTCCTATATTGAAAGTCAGCCTCTGACAATGTGGTCACCCAGCTGCCTGGAAATGAGCATGAAGGAAAACATATCCATCAATAATCATTCACTTTGACTTATGACATCCACTGGTTCTGGCAGTAAATTTGACCTATTGGTTCAGTCAGTTGTAACCGACACTGTAATAATACCCGACAGATTTAGAGAGCCACTAGGGCTGGCGATATGGCTTCATAAATATGTTGTTATTTTTAGGTAATGCCACGATATACAATGTATATCTCCATATTTTCTCTAACACAACTGTTTGATTTGACCCTTTAATGTGTGTGATCATTCTTGTAAACGTATCTGAATTTAGAGGGGAACACAGCTTGTATAATAACTTTATAGAGGGCTTTCATTTTGAAAAGATCCAGATATTATCTGAGCGACATTATGAGGTGGAAACAAGTTTCTCAATGACAACATGAGGTGGTGTACTGTCATATTTTAAGTCAGATTGGTCTTTGAAAATAAAGTCTTTATTATCAAGTTAATTATTCACACAATTGAAATTCCATTTTTCTCTGAAATACAGTTGCCGTGTTACAAAAAAAAAAAAAAAAAAAGGCAATTCATTTTTATCTATAATTTCATATTTACAAGCTGCAATACATTGAGTATATTTTTTATGTTGCCCTCCCCTAAGACCCACCTTGATCTCAGATGGCTTGGGACTGCAGTAGCTCTCCTCCACCTCAATCTTGAAGTGGCCTCCCAGAGATGAGTTGCCGTCCAGCGTGGTCATGCCTGTGTTGGCCTCCATGCTGCCGTAGTCCTTGCTGCACATGTTCATGGGCGAGTAGCCCATGATGTGCTGCTCGAGGGAGGGAGGTGTGGGAAACATCAGGTCTGCTGAACCTGATGGGAGAGAAGAACAAGGGGCCATCAGAATGTGACAGAATGTGTATTGCAACACTGTTGCCCACATCACACAGCTTACACTGCTAAACATGCTGATGACAAAATAAAAATAAATTATATTCTGTTTGCAATGTCTTAATTGTCCTACAAACAGCATCCACAAACCGTTTCTTAAGATAATTATGTGAATCATGTAGATGATGTGTAATCTTAAGCTGTTAGGACTCTGATGTTTGTTACTACGGCTTCTGTCAAGATGATTGCTGATGGAGGTTTTCTTGTTCTGCAACCAAATATGACAAGCAGCTGTTGTTATAGGCAGCTACAATGTAAATACAAAACAGATGAATACTCATTAGACACGCTTTAAGTCTGGCAGGCACCTCGCCCACGACTGATTAAATGTTTACACTTTTTGTCACCGTTACCTTGGCATATTTGATCGCATTTAAAAATATATATATTTTGGCATATTTACAGGATCCAGCAGAGCTCTTTATGGAAAGTAGAAAGGATAAAAGCAGGAGTGTCTTCTTTTTATACTGCATTCACTTTCATAAGATAATTCTACTCTACACTAGAAGGACACGTTTCCTGGTAAAGTAAAGATAGCCAGAGACTATGTGGGGAATATCCAAGGCCTCAGACTCGCAAACAATTTTTGTAATTGTGAGATGCTCCCGGGGGGCTAACAAACACAACTCATGGTAAATGGGCAGAGACTACTGTACAGTATCTGTTTATAAAACTAAAGCAAAATGGCAGATCTGAGACCAATTTGCTTCACAGTAAAATATAGTGTCTTTAAATTCTCTTTAGCTCTACATTATTGTCCCTGAGCTCAAACCTAGGAATAAATAACTAAATGAAAAAAATTAAAACACACAGAAAATACTGTCTGGTACAGTTGTATTCAAGTCAACAAAACAGGGTGGAACTTTAAGGCAAAGACTGTTAGCATAGAAATCCTGCAGTATAGAAAACAAAGGAGACAGCAGGTGATGGGAGACTCAGCTCTGTTGTAAGCGAAACACAGATGCACTGTGAAGTTAATTGCAGACATAGTTTCCACCACTAGGTGGCAAAACCATGGGTGAGCATCAATGATGCTTGAGTAGTAAAAGCCTTAATTTTATTTAGTGGATTAAAAGGATATGATGCCGTTTCACTTCACTGAAATTGTCATCAGCGGGAACACTGCGTTTTAAGATGAAGTGGCTTCTGGCTAAATCTCAGCGAACCATTCTTAAATTTTCATGGGGCTAAAAAGGGTATGACAAATCTGAGTCTAGATTAACATTTGAGGAAAATCTGTCCTTTAAGGAGACACGGCACATCTGTGTTCAGGGAAAAGAGAGAGACATCAATATAGGGAGATGAAGAGATACATACTAATGCAGGATACAGGGTCCAAAGTGGATGGCTTTGGTTCCTTGCTGCCAAATTTTTCATCTGTTCCATTCACCGGCCGCCTGGAACCAGGCTGTGGACAAAAAAAAAAAAGTAAAAAAGTATTTTAGCACCTGACCATTTTGGTAACTTAAAGTGTCAGTTAATAACACTGCTTAGATTTCTCACACCTGTGGGGCCTGCAAGTCTGTATCACACATGACGTCTAACTGGTAAGTGGGTAGTGAGAAGTGTCAGCTGATGATGGGCAGAGTGAAGACACTGCTCTGGCACATGCAAGCCAGTGGAAACACACTCAAACACACACACACACACACACATATTGTGCCAGACCACACTCTGTGTAATTAGATATCAATTGCTGTGTGAGCCAAAGTCACTACTAACCGCCAGATCATCCTCGTCCGAATTGAAAAGGTTGTCCAGGTCGTTGATGGACACCACCAGGTCGGTCTCGTGGATCAGGCTGGTGGAAGCCATGCGGTTGTGAGCCGCCGCCCGCTGAGCATCTGCATGAACAAGCATACTCACTGTTAAAATATTAATGTCCACAAGTAGATATTGGGTGCTTGAGAACTCAATGAAAGGCAACTATCTTGCTTTGAGCTATGATAGTTTATGCTAACTGACTACCGGGGTCGGCCTCAATTTACTCTCTATTCAATCAATTGAGAAAGTAGATTATCTAGCAACTCAATTATTGAAACGCTTGTGGCATCTTTTATATGAAATTTTAAATAAAAAATAATGAATGAATGTTCCTTATTTAGTGAATGAATCCAGTTTCTATTGACATATTGGAAATATGGAATTGGAAAGTTTACCGACAAGTTTAATTCGATATGCAAAGTTGTGTGTGTGTGTGTGTGTGTGTGTGCGTGCGTGTGCGTGTGTGTGTGCGTGAGAGACAGAAGCCAAGTCACGGGGGTGGTTGGTAAAGAAGGACCTACCATCTGACGGACCAGCTCCTCCATCTTCACCCTGTGAGGAAAGAGAAAGATGGGAAGGTTAGATGGAGGGACTAAACAAACCACACATCCCCACGCAACCACACAGATCCATCAATCAATGAATATTTTGATTAAACAGCTCGGAATGCACAGTCCAGACATTGTTTATAATAATTTGACACCAATCCCATGTCGATGAAGCTTTTTCATGTACTTAATGAGGACCCGTGGCTGAGCAGAGTGCGCTTCATTACCCTGTGGGTGTGTGAAATCCTTCGAGCCCATAACTGTGATTAAGAACTATACAAATACATTTGACTGCAGCTGAGCTGGGATAAAGCACAACACAGAATAACACAAAAAATAACGTGTCATCAAGCAGCCACATTCAACTTACAAAGAGGCTTCCTTAGCTATGAAAAGCAACATGATGTTCCTAGATTTGTATGTACTCTTCATATAAATGGTATGGATATTATGAGCAACAGATGCATCGACAGACATATTAGGAAATGTCTCTACAATACAAAGAAAATAACACGTGGGAAATCTTTTTAGAAATCTCATTTTACAGACAATAAGTGGCACAAGGCACGGCATGTCCTTTTATATTCTGCATCACAAACAAAATTAAGAGAAATACATTTGAAAATATTACACAAAAAAATGTTGATAACAAATGTTCTTTCTGGAAGACAAGTATAATTCAATTGTAGTTTGGTTGCCCGTTTTGTGTTACATTTGGAAAGACTGACAACTACACATTGTGCAAAACAATACATGCAAGTAGTATTGAAGGTAAAAATATTATCACTTATTTTTAACGTAATGAGAACAGTTTGTCCTATTATTAACTTTTTTTTTTATCCCATTAGTAAAATGTCATATTCATAAAGCTACATTTCTTAATTCATCCCCATGTTTTAAGTTTTTTTAATTGAAAATGAATGTTATTTCTCAATGCATTTCAGTAGCTAACATTCCTCAGATTTTTTTCAGATTCTTTTTTTCTCATTTTATTTTTTCTATTATTATTATTATTTATATAACCTTCTGATATAATACTTTTCTTTCCTTATTCATTGAAATTGTATTGCTGATTGTTTGTACATTCTTTTTTAACAAACACAAAAGGGGGCTCCTTTCTCCAATCAAGAGAAAAGAGAAAAGAGAAAAGAGAAAAGAGAAAAGAGACCACTTGCCTCCGCTGTGGCAAATGAGATTTCCAGTGTGGATCAGAGTGAAATCATGATCCAAGGAATGGCCTCTTAGGCTCCCATCCAGACATCAATATCTGGGAGGGCTGGCCTTCTGTGTGTGTGTGTGTGTGTGTGTGTGTGTGTGAGTGTGCCCTTACTGTATGACAGGTTGTTCTAGCTGGAGAACAGGAATGGTATGTCCTAGCCATTGATTTCATTATGCTCCAGGGTTTTTCCTCTGAGTAACGCAGGTTTTAATCTGTCTCACTTAAAGGACCAATCCACAGCAGCGCACAACATCCGCACCAATGCCACAATCTATAGGCGGTAATGACGCCTTAACCCCTTGTTATCAACAACCTGGCCTTGGGTCGGAAAGTGTATATCTGTGGAGTCTTTACATATTGCAAAAGCTTGTTCCACTCCAAGGCTGCGTCAGGAGAGCCTCCCATCACCCTTTACCTCCATCTCACTTGCTTGCCTCATTTATCTGAGGCTCTTTTTCATGCATGTATCTTATACTCCATAATTCAGCAGGCTGTGACATAGGTGTACCACTTCTGTGCAGTGATGGTCCATTAAAGCACGTGTGCCACATGGCCTGCAGCAGAGCCAATACCTCCAGTTTGAGGATTTCATGGTCTGACTGCTGGAGATGCTCATGTCCGCACTGGGTCTCTGCACTCTATAGTAAGTGGTTTGATAGTCTGCTGAGCAACTTGTTAAAGCTGGTCAAGCTCCACGCTCACTCACAAAAAGGGGTAAAATGGTCAGGAATATTAACTGGAATATAGGGATGCAATGATACATCGATGTGGATCAATGTATTGATTTAATGATCAAGGATCCGATATAGTGAATGCAAAGTGAAAACATCGATACATATCATCATCTTTAAGATAAGCCTTTATTTTGGAATTCCCATGGCCCGTCTGTGTCACTATTGCCGTCGAAGCACACCTTTTTATTAAAAAGGATAGATTGTGGAAGAGCCCAGTAATAGTCATTGTAGTTATAGTTGCTTTTTGTGAGTTCATGTAAATGTAACTGATTGTGTTAAATGGGCATATGTAATAGTCTCTCATCGATCTCAGGCCCCTGAATTGAATCAACTCGATATCGTATTGTAGCAGACTTTGGACAATGCTAAATATTTGCTGGCATCACAAAGAATCTATATATCGTAAACAATTGGAATCCCAAACTTTTACTTTGATATACTAAATTCATCAAGAGGAAATTCTCTTGGTGCTCCAGATTTATATTCCCCATCAGCCAGCCAGGAGGTTAAGTATCTTGTAGCTACAAAGAATGAATAAGATGCTTAAGGAAAAAGGCCCGAACACTATGGTAGTATCAATCTAAAGTAAAGAATTGGAGAGGAACACCCACACATGTGGTGGATATACACACACCACATAAAAGCTGGAAGGGCTTCGCTGCACAGATTGCTCTTCGGGGACTCTCCACTCCACTGAGAGCTGCCTTCACCCTTACATTCCAGCACAGACCGGGGGGACAGAAGAGAAACTAAATATTTGAGTGTGCTTTTTAAGCTTAATGGTTCAGTGAGCCAGGTTTGTTGCCGTGGTTAAGACTCCAGGCTCTGTGAAGCTTGCTGCAAACATTCAGCCAAGGAATGAACACACACACATCGAATCTCCCTTTCAATGCTGCGGGCGATCCACAGCTAACAGGTGGCCCTTGTCTGGAGCCGGAGCCAACAACCCCAGAGGCAGAGCAGAGGAATACGGTGGGAAGGGGAAGGAGGAAGCAGGCAGATCAAATAGGAAAAGCATAACAACTTAAAGGAAATTGGACAGGCCAACTATTTGGTGTTCCTCTGGGCTCAACTAACAATGGAGATTCAGGGATAGCTTCCTGCTTAGTTAGACTTGGGCAGTGAAAGCGGTCTTATTGTTATTTTTAGAGCAGTTTCGCAGAGGATGCCGATGGCCTATTTTCTACCTCGCCTGCTCCCTGATCTTAAAATCAGCCCTCTTGTCCTCTTTTTACCCCGGGCAACAAATGAGGAAGGCGTGAATGAAGTGGTTACTCTCCACGAAAGCTTGCCTACGCTAAGCTGCCACTGCCTTTTTTGTGCATTAAATCCAATGGGGTGTGGCTGCAAACTGAATTGAAAGCAGCCACCTTGGAAAAGACACGTGCGAGGCTTGTTTGTAGGAAGAGCGGAGTTCAACGTGCAATGTTTTTCAGGTCAACTAGTCACAATAATGAAATAGCAGGGTGTTAAATAGAAAAGTTGAAATGTATGACATGAACCAGCAGCATTCCAAAGTGTAGCAGAGCTGTAGAAATATCCCACCATAATACTAGCTACACTACTGGGTGATTAATCTAAGCTGAATCATGATGCTTAAATATCTTGTGAGATAATCTACCCTTAATTGGGGTTTTGTGGTCTTAAGTATTTATCCTATCCATTTGTTCTCGAGTTGCAAAGCTTAAAACACAGGATGTCCTGAATACCATGTGTTGGTCTCCGTGATCGAGGTTCAAATCAAAGTTTTAGTTGTCGACTGTAAAAAAACTAAAATTAAAAATCAAAAGAACATTTCCTGAGAATAGAATCAAGACAAAAAATGTAATATGTGGGTGCATCAAAGTGTGATAAAATATCTGAGTATGTTTAAATAAGATGTGGTGCCGAGCATATGTTGTGGGAGATGCAGTCGAATGTTTGAGAAGGTAACGTTTGCCAATACAGAAAGGTACTAGGTTTGTTGTTATGGCAACAAGTTGCAATACCTGTTTTCAATGCATCTGTATACCATTTAGTTGATAATACATATGCAGCAGAAAATTATAAAAGTTGTAACATGACCTTACATTTTACCTCGTCTTTATCTGACGCTCTTGCCCACAGCAACAATGAGCAAGAGGGCCCCATTTGAACAGGCAGGTAAAATACAGCCATTAAATACTGCAAAGCTTAGTCCAGTCCAGAAACACTCCTCCACTTGGTTTGCCTTGCCTTACCTTATGTTTCTTGCCTGGCTCGCGCTCCCCGCCTGCCTTATCCTTCTTGTTGGAGAATGTGAACTTGACATCTCCTTCCTCGAAGGCGTAGGGGTCCACCTCCGGCTCGTGATCTCCGTCTATTATGGCAGCAGATAGGTACTGGTTCCTCCTGGCTCGATACATCTGAATGCGTTCTTCAGACACCTTCAGGGGCCATTTAGCTGTGGACATCACCCTAGGAAGATGGAAACACTGAGGTGTGAGAACGACCATCAGACCATCACAATTCACAGGCAACAGACACAACCTAGTCATTCCAGATGAACACTATAGAGCTATATGACGGACCATTTTAATTAGAGATGCACCGACTGATCGGCCACTGGTTAAAACCTCCTGGTTGTCGGCTGATCAGCCTCACATGTACAAGGTTTTGCCGGTTAAATTTTCAAACTTATCTAATGATTGGTATCTGATTTTACGTCCCATGCACAGCTGCACAGACTATTGTCACAGCCACACAGTGTTTCCAACGTGCCGACTTTTCAGACCCTTTTAGAAACTTTATTTAGCGACTTATTCAGACCACCAGGGAAAAAGCAAGAAATATATTCAAATACATTATTTGTATTTACATTATATTTTGTAATGCACACTGCTCATAGTAATTGCAGTGCGACAGCGCAGGGTCTCTTTATTATCTCGAATTATCACGATACAATACACACATCTTAACATTTTTGTAAATACAAACTGATGATTCATACATAGTTTTACATAAATAAATAGATAAATACATAGTGTTAGATAAATAATAAATAGTTGACTCTATAATAGGCCTACATACAAAATATTAAATAATTGTTTTTCTCATTCTTCTCTAATATGTATGAACACACAATTTAATTTTCCATTTACAAAAATGCTGTCAATTATACTTTTCGGAAAGAAAGAAAAATGTAGGTCAAACTAACTACTTCAAAACGATCTATTCTTTTGAATTTCGGCAATAGGAACATTTCCTCTACAGCTCTGTTTTGGCCCCATGCTGCCGGATTTCATGTGTCGTAGCTGCTACCATGTTTTTTTGTTTTTTTTGCAGAAACAGAAATGGCAGCGATTGCAAACAATTCTGACAGCTGTCAGGCAGAAGAACTTGATGCATCATGTTTGTTGTCAGACAATTACATTTCTAGCAGATTTATGGAGACGTGGTGACACTGACAGCTCATACACTTACAGACAGACACATTTATCACTTGTTAGTGTGACTTCATCAAAATCTGTGGCTATGACTGTGGCCTACTTGTTCCTTATATGTAACAGGACGGGGAGGGAAGGAAAGGAGAAAACTACTGGCTGCTCAGCAGGAGAGGAGGGACCGATTGACCCAACTTATGCGTCCCCCCCCTTCACTGCCTGCTATATTTCTCTGCACCTCTGTCCTCTCGTCATGCCTGTCCATCTCTGATGTGAGGTGATGGTGTGCAGTAGCCTGGGCCAGAGATTAGCCACCATTCAGAGCTGTGGCTGGGAGGATTACAGCTCACTAGAATAGCCATTCTCAGGAACTGGCCCCTTGGGATTGCATAACCCCGCCGATAATTCCCACTACGGCCACCCTACGGCCTGCTGGTCACTCTGCCTGCCTTCACACTGGACAAGCCCCCTTGTCTGTCTATTGGTCTGTGATGGTCTTCCTGGCTAGCAGCTTGTTCTAGCTGCAAGTCTCTCTCCAGAGCCTGCCAAACTGACAGTATTTTTTACACCTTCAACTGTATTACAATAGCAGAGGTTTATCTTTATCTAACCCCAACATAACTCATCCTCTCTCCGAGCTCTGGTATGTGCGGGTAGTAATCGATGAGTAGTGCTTGCCCTGCACATTGGTGATGTATGATGTCAAAGGGCACATAGCAAGAGATTAACATGCTGTATGCAGCTAAGCGCTATAACGAACATTCTGAAGCTGAGGGATGAGGGAGGGAGACTGAAGTGGGTTTAGCATCATTACTCTTGCAAAGCAATTTTTCTGGACTACTCAAAGTAAGCTAAAGCAGCCTAGGGCCACTCTGTAACAGGGGACATGGTGAGAAATAGAGGGTTTGGATGCCTAACTCTAGTATTATTTCGTTAACAAAAACTATGATGAAATATGCTTGTCAACAAACTTTTTTTCCATGACTAAGACCAGATGGCGACGTCTATAAACGCCAACTGCGATGATAGCAACATGCAATATCGTGAGATGAGATTTAAATGTAGTTTTAAAAAAATAAAAACTTCACCAATATCTCTATTTATTTCGGACAATCTCTCTCTCTCAAACACATAGCGAGTGCTGCAGCACTCATTCCGTCTCTGTCTGTCCTCGTCTCAGTCCTCGGTCCTGAACCTGACTAAACCAGGTTTGGATGGTTGATTATTGCTCCATGTTGGCCAGTGTGGAATGGCTCTCATAATGGGCCGGGTGGGTGCGCAGCACTAATGAGCAGTCAGGAGGAGTAGGATCAGCAAAGCTGCATTCTAAATCATTCCACCGGTGTTTTTCTTCAGATAATGATAAGATAAGATCTGATGTGAAATAGGTATGACTAAAATAATAAAAATGATTGGTTTTGGCTAAACTACAGTTTCTATTAATTAAGACTATACTAAAAATAGTTAGGGTTTTCTTTGACTAAGATAAGACCAAAATGTAGGATACGGTTGACCAAGTTAAAGATTTTTCGCCAAAATGAACACTACCTAACTGCTTCGCCAGTCTGCCAATGGCTGAAGCTTTTATCGTATCCAATAGTAAAGTAATTATCGGCTGGTGTCACTCACTCTGTGACCGACACTAGGTTGTCCTGTGATGCCAAGGCCTCGTCCCTCAGCTTGTCCCCTGGCAGCAGTAGTGTGGGCAGCTCGGCTTCTTTCCTGCGGGGTAGGTTGAATAATCTCCATGGTGCGTGGGAGCTGTCCTCCTCGAGGTTAACCGCTGCGCCCACATACACAGTGGGCTCAGGAGGCTCGGAGTAGGTCGAAGCTCCGTGGTGGGAGTGGGGGTGATGGGAGTGGAAGTGCTGATTTAGACCTTCTGGCCCTCCGGGTTCCTCGCCACCACCCTTCACCCCGACCAGGCAGGGTTCCGAGGGTGGCTGGTAAAAGTGTTGGCTGTTGGGGGTTGAAGGGTTCTTCATGCCCTCCCCTGATTCCTCGCCACGCTCGCAGGGGTGAGGGCTAAGTGGTGGGGGTTGGGGGGAGTTGGCCTGTTCCGACGGCCCAGCGCTGACCCCCCCACTATGGAGCTGGGGGGCTTTTTGGATGCCGGACACATCCGTAGAGCGTATACTAGTGAATCTTCCTCCGTCCTGGCCCCTCATGGCCAACCTTTGGCCAGCTGTTGCCTCGGCCTCCATTGAAGCGTCGTCGCTGGTCAGGCTGCGATGATGGAAGGGCGTCTGGGGTCTTTTCTGCTGCTTGTCACCTTTTTCTGGCTTCTCTCCCCCAGCTTTGTGCTTGGTAGGAGTTAGGGAGGGCTGGCCTGCTGACGGAGTTTGGCCCGGGGTGCTGCCTGTTCGCTGCTTCACTGATTTGTATCTGCAGGGGAGAAGACAAACGGGGAACTATGGTGAAATCCACCAACAATTAAGTTGCATGAGTGTAAGCCTGCAACACCTAATCCATAAATGTTATTGCGTTTTCTATATTATTCACACTCAAACTCATGAACAACATGCATCTCCCAAAAGCCTAGAAATGTCCTTTTTACAAAACATACAAATAGAAAATCAATACAGCAAAAAAACCCATGCTGACAGTAGAAAACAAATAATATCTCACTCTTAGAACTATTGCCTATTTGGCTAGTTCAAATGAACAAATGATGCATTATACAAGAATACAGCATACCAAGGCTTCGCCGTGGTTATCAGGATTTGTGTGGTTACCCTGTGGAGTACCTGCTCTCTCACCTGACCTGCCTACAGCCAACAAGCCATTTCGCTCTCCTTCTCTCACCACTACCACCGTCTTTTGAATCAGCATCAGTGTTTCTTCAGCCTCTCGCTGGGTTACCACTACCGCCTACTGCTGCGGTTATACATTAGGGTGTTGACGAGGAAGTGCTGTCTGGTGGAAGGCCAGGGTACTGGCGTGCGCTGACAATTAGATGTCAAGATAAACAGACACACGGAAGGCTTCCATCTACAAAACTAAGCTAATGGCCATTAAGACTGGCAACGCACAGAGCTTCCCATATCTGTGTCGCCAAAGTGCTGGGTGGCTTCCAACAAATTAACATGCTCCAACTGACTGGCCCGATACGCTCTGCTCTCGTCTGCGGCCCAAGCTGGCTCTCCTCTCCCTAGGTGGAAAAAAAGCCGACTGCAAAGGATTCCCTGGTGGAAGTATGCCCGCAACCAATCAGAACTCACAAAATTCAGTTTAAATAGTACTTGCTCGTTAACCATTGCCACTGATTGGACCTGCAGTCTGCAGTGGATGGCACACGCTTGTGTTTACATGTATCCATGCGAGTAAAGCAGGTGCTTGCAACTGTGGTTGGCCAAAACAGATGATAAGCTGAAGACTGAAGGATGCAGAGGGCGGCTGATTTACTGTTTCATTAAAGAATGATGAGGTCTCGAAGACATTAAATCAAAATGTGATGAACAAGAAAACAAACACTACTGAAATCAAGCTTTTCATGAGGCTGAATTTATAACTAATTGTCATACACCAGAATGAATACAGGTGTGAAGGTATAAGCATGGACAACAAACACAAGAATATCATAAACATTAAAAGGTGTCAGATGATAGATCATACATACTTGCAATAGCAATACAGAGTGGTTTCATGCTCACAGTAGCCTTTCCCTGCCTATGTCCTGACAATATGCATCACCTGCACCTATCTGTCCTAGTAGATAAAACAACAGTTATTTAAACAAATACATATCAACTCAAATCAACACATTTTAAACTGAATTGTCAACATTAGGAGCTACACGCACTCTCCTTTTACCACTACAGTATCCATTAAGTGCTCCATCAGAGATCAAGCTACTTTTTCTCCCGCAAATTATTCCCATCAATGCAGGAATAAAAATGTCAGACTTACAGAAACACACAACCCAGTAGAGGTTTCACTGCTGTCACTTGGACAAAATAGTAATAAATTGAAAAATAATATGCTTTTCAAAGTCTAGACGTGGATATAACTTGCAGATATTTTGTCGACTACGGCACTCCATAGACTCTTTACCACCTCTTTGAAATGTCTTTGAGCACACACACACACGAGAAACACCTGCACATACTGTACATCCACGTGGGGCGTGACTGACCTGGAACAGCTGCAGTATGACCTCTGTGAATGCTCCACAAAATCCCAGGCTCCCGCTTTCTCATTGAGTTCTTCCTCACAGGTACCGTTGGTTGCGGCTGAGAACTTCCGCCTGGGGAGAAGAAAAAAAAAAAAAAAAAAAAAAACTACTTTCAAACACAATTCTACCACAAGTCTAATTTTGGCAGTGAGTATTTCAGCTCTTTTTCCTGTAGTGTGCATCATGTGAACAGACCCATCCTGTTTTTTTTTTTAGAGCATATTTTTTAAACACAAACCTTTAAATTGTGACACAAAATCCTTAAAAAATAAAAAATGCACAGCCCTTTCCGATCTTCCTTTGGTATACAGTGGTGAATGGTAAGAGCTTTGTGCTGAGGCTGATTTTACCGCCCTGCTTGGAGCAATTATATTTTGGCTGACAAGCCTAACAGCTAACTCCAGCCGACATTCTGTGCTTGGTCAAGGGGCAACGGATCCCAGGTTGCTCCCAATGTGTCAGATTCACTAATGGTGACTAATACAGTACGCCATGTGACAAAACTTGAAGCGAACCCTTACTTTAATTACTAGAGATTATTATTTCAATCTAGTTTTTTCTGGTATTTTTGTATGAAGAATAAAAAAATCATGGAAAACCGTGTCAATTTAGTTTGTATACAACAGATGTGCAGTCAGAAGGTGCAGCAAAAACACACCAACGTGTCGAGGTGTCTTCAGTCACACGGATCAGTGAAAGCATTTTTAAGAAATTAATTAAGGGAATAATTAAAACAATTAAGTATTGACCAGCTTCACATCAATGCTAAACACACCGCATTCAAAGTTTATTTTGAAACATTAACCAGGCATGGCACCTGGAACAGGTTTAGTAGTTGGGTTAATTGTATTGTTTTAAACTGAAAATGAGACTTTCCACTTTCCAAGAGTACTAGAACAGTGTGCACAACAGAGCTCTTCTTTACTGCTTGTTACATTGATCACTTGTGAGTGCTCAGAAAAAGAAACATGTACCGTCACTTACTATTTCTTGCTAAATGAGTAGTTAAAGGTTCAACGTGTAACATATGCCAGAATTTAAACTTAAAACAATGAACTGACATTATCAACAGAATGTGAAGAGGTAACAGTGTTGACGTTATGTCAAATCTATGTCTGTGTTGTGTTATTGAGAGATCTACTGAAGTTAGCAGCTAACTGACAGTTCCACTCCGTCCAGTCTGGAATACCACTTGATCCTCTAGAGGCGATAGTGAGTCACTGTAGATAGTAGAGGGAGAAGTACAGCTGTCTGACTCTCGGAAATAAAATCATGTTTATTTATATAGCCCAATATCACAAATTACACATTTGTCTCAGTGGGCTTTACAGACTGTACAGGATACGACACCCTCTGTCCTCAGACCCTCGCCCCACACAAGGAAAAAAAAAACAAACTCCTTAAAAGAAACCCCACAATTAAAAAGGGGGAAACATGTTCTAAACCTCAGGGAGACAGTGAGGAGGATCCTCTCCCAGGACGCACAGACGTGCAATAGGTGACGTGTGTACAGAATAAACAACATAGTAAATATACAACGTAGACAATCCAAGTGAAGGAAATGATGATGTGATCGTAAATATTACAGCCATCTTCCGTGTCTGAATGTAATCCAATAAACAAACTGTAAAACAAAGTGGCAGAAACGAGAAAACCACCCGCACCAACTCGCTTCGTCCTCACAGCTGGCAGGAGGCTGTTTCTCTGAGTGTATATCTGTCGGCAGCCCCAGGGAACGACGTAGCTTCAGTTAGCAGTTAGCTCAAGTTCAGCCACAGCACCAGGGAGCTGCAGACTCCCTGTGGCTGCCGGCGCTGGGGCTTGTTCTGGCTGAGCTCAAGTCTCTTCGGCCGCTTCACAGCGGGCTGCTGGGCCTGTGTAACACTCGGCAAAACAGCCTCCTGACAGCTGTGCGGGTGCGGGTGGTTTTCCCGTTTCTGTCAGCGGCCGAAGAGACTTGAGCTCAGCCAGAACAAGCCCCAGCGCCGCCAGTGACACAGGCTGGTGGACCTGTGTAACGGCAGCAACAGGGAGTTTGCAGTTCCCCGCTGCTGTGGCAAGTTTCTGCCTCTTTGGATTTAGTCCAATAAACAAACTAACGTAACATTACACAGACTACAGCCCCGGTTAAAATCAGTGCCCTGTAAACACAGATGGATCAGCCCCACGTGAAGATTATAAGATTGCAGTGTTTTCTGACCGGCTTTCAGTCGTTTTTTTTAACTTTTGTATTCTTGCCCACTGACTGAGGTTACACAGGAGTAAATGCAATACACAATATAAAGAATGAATTAAAATACAATAAATATGTCAAACTACTACAACTAAAATATGAACGTTAGAGATTGTATGAACCCAGTTTAGAGGTGAAATACTGCTCCCTATTTCTTTGGAGCAGGTGGCTCGGAATTACACATTGAACCTTTAAAGAGTAAACTTTCTGGCATTATTTTTGGACAATTGGACATTGCCATCATCTATGCACACAAATGGATTGTTATCAACACTGGTTGTCCACTGTAAAACCAGTCGCTGGTTTTTGGGTTCAATTTGCATTTATAGCATGGCTGATCAATCTGTGCTACTTTCTATGGAAAAAATCCGACGTACTTGTTCTGGGCTCGGTTGATATTGCACTCTTGCCATACACGCTCCACCACCTGACTGGCTAGCCGCCGTGGAACCTTGCCTCCGTGGTGACTTGTTCTGTCCACACTGAACGCATCAGATGTTGAAGGCATCTTAACCCACTTCTGGGCCGAGTGAGAGTCCACTGTGGAGGGAAAGTGCAAGGTTACCAGTCATTTGACAAAAGGTATGCAACAATACATATCATTTCAAAAGCAAGCCTCACCCTTAAGACTTAACTGAGGTCTTTATGGTCCAGTCTTATAAATGTACACTGTGTTTATCCCACTACCTGTCTGTGCCTCCTCAGGCGACGTGGGAGGGGTGAGGGTCACCAAAGACATGGCGGGCTCTCGCTGGGAAGCAGGCACTTGGTGGCCACCCGGGTAGACGGCAGTGCAGTGGGAGGACCCCACAGGGGCCACAACAGGGATGTCTGACTGGGGTACCAGCACTAGGCATGCTGGGTACACCATTCGCACACCACCTGCACACACAGAGGCGGGATGTTCAGGAACCAAAGCAGTCAGCCCTACATTTGAAACAGGTCATCTCACAATATCAACTATATTTAAAAAACTGACCTACGAGGACCTCCACGGAGGCCAGAGAGTCATCCTCCCAGTCCATGTCCTCTGTCTTGTCCTCTGACACACCCCCCTTGGCGCTGGGGCTGATGGGATAGAACTGGTTCCACTCCTCGATCAGCTTCTGGGTGGGTGGGTCTGACATCTTGAACGACTGGCCGGTCAGTGTCCCGTTCAGGCCGAAAGGACTCAGGATCACTAGTCAGAAGGAAAGGGTGTGGAGGAGAGAGAAAGATGAGACAGTGTTTGTCAGCATGAGGACTTCTTCAAATCTGCATCTTTCTTACAAGACGAGACATTTTCCTTATCTGAATCGAGGGTCTAAGAACACAGGGTGTGGTATGCTGAACAGACTGCAAAGCCTCTTGGGGCTAATTAGTGATTTGTGATATTGGGCTGTATAAATAAAATTGACCCGACAAATCCACCTTCCATCTGTTTTCCTTCACCCTGTATCCTTTACCTCCTACACGTCCCTTTTCCCATTTTTACCTCTGCCAATGAGGTTATGTTTTCTTTTTTTTGTCAGCCGGATTACAGGAAAAAACGACTGATTTTCATAAAATATTTGACAGAAGGGTGTAGCATAGGCCAAGGAAGAATCCATTACATTTTGGTTTAGTTTTTACATTCCATCTTTCCTTTAATCCTGGCTTCTAATGGTCCGTTTTCTGCATCCTTAAACTTTTTAATACAAATCCTCCAACATTGTTTCCACATTTTTCTTTCACTTTTTGAACCTGTCACTCCATAGCCCTCATTCTTTCTTCTTCTCTTCCCTTCCCATCTCTCTTCCATCCTATCCTAATCCTGTCTTGTCTCAATTCCTTTCAATCATTAGTACTTCCTTATGGCCTTTCCATAAGTTCTGGCCTTCAATTCATACCTTCCCTCATTGCCTTCCTATTTTAAATATTTTTTCTTCCCATTTTCACACTTGCAACAATCTAATCCTTTTTTTGATCATCCGTCCCTTCTTTCTTCTTCCGTATGCTTTCTGTCCCTGTCATTCTGTCATCTCCAGCAGAATCAGCAGTGTTAACCTTTCCAGAGCACCGCTGGACCCAGCCAGTCCCGGCTGACTCGCCAAATACTTACAGAGCAATCCAGACGCCAATTATTGTCAAGCGGTGGCCTCTGAGAGCCCATAAACAGAAGCTTATAAAAAAGGGCCACTCCTCGGCAAACACACTTGACTGCACAGACATATGAGAGTCACACAGAGAGCTCATCAGTCTGCCTATAGAACAGACCTACATCAGTCACAGAATGCAGATAGTACTGTAAACTACATGCATAATGCATACACGTCCTTCTCTGCGCTGCTTTTCTAGTGTGTCATTACTAAACTGGAGGGCCTCTGTCCCCAGGTATTGCTGGACCAAAGAACAGCTTCCAGGACAGGAAAATGACGGGAGACAATGGCAAGAAAAGAGTAGGAAGAGGAAGTTATAATCCTTAAGATTGCCATGAAATCAAACCCCATTTTTTTATACTATTTACAATCTGCAATTGATCCGCTACCTCCGGTCAATATTTTTTAAATGTATTAATTACCTCTCTATATAGTAGTTTTTACGGCAGTGGCGGAGTCCTGCGTTGGAACGCTGGACTTCGCCATTGCCTACCTAAGCACTAGGGATTCACAGGGGAAAAATCCAGCGCAATTGTATCTCATTGATATCAGCCTCAGCTTGTTAACTGTTCACTCTTTTTACACCATATCAGAGCTGCATTATTATGCATACCAAAGAAAAGTCATTTTTGGCATAGATTTTTTTCGGCAGCTCATTTTACATTTTTTGCAATTGAGTAATGGAACCAGAAGGAGCCGTTAGATGAAGCTGCCGCACACCCCCAACTCCTCTGCAAAGTGACCAATTTAACTATGTCCTGCTGCATGAAATCAGATCGTGATTACAATTATTATTGACTGACTTCTTCACCGTGAATAGCTGCTCTTCTGTGGCATTTCTGACAAAGATGCTGCTCAAAGAATGTTTGCTGTAGTATTAAACCACACTTGTTGTTACCACGGTACCCACAGGTGTCACTAAATCAAACAAGACTGAAATCTCAGGGATTACAACTATAAACAGGAGAGAAAAAAATGTTTAAACTATAAAATAAATAAAACGGAAACAGTTTGGAAATGACTGGTTTGATAGAAATATCTGAAATACAGATCCAACACTTCTGGGTGTTTTAAGGTGGTGACTGGCAGGTGTAATGGGGTAGTAGTGTAAGAGCACTGTGGAGTTTGGTACTTCGAGAGATTATTTACCCTGTCAAATGAACGCAGGTTTCAGAAAACTTAAATATTGGAACAAGCTAAAGCACGAAACATGTTGTCTTGACACAATGTAGCCTGGAAGCCCCGCAGAGTAACGCTTCACCCTCGTCTACGGAACATAATACGTCAGCAAAAGCGACCCCGCAGAGGGAAGAACAAAAGGTTAGGTTGCGGTACACAACAACATCCAGCGATGGTCGATCATATTAACCTCAATTAAATTCAACTCCACTCATTTTCCCTTTCATTTCTGCATTTCTTGCTGAACACACACTCCTAAGACCTGAGGCCAGTTGTGGAAGAGATCAAATTCAGCACAATTATGGAAATGGTTTACCGTTTTCCCCATCACTACCCCACCGCACCCTCCCCTCCATCCCTTCTGCCTCTCTCTCTCTCTCTCTCTCTCTCTCTCTCTCTGACTGCAAGCCTATCTTTTGCTCCCTGAAGACATGTCAAATGTGCTCAGATCAGTGTAATGGGCTGAGAGTTCATTACATTCACTCTGCGCCCTTTTATGAGGTCACATCCTGGAGAGGTCTGCCTGCCGGAGCGCTCTGACGCACAGTAAACCAAGCTTGGCAGAGGTGAGGGGGGGAGATGGATGGATGAAGGGGGATGGAAGTCAGCCCTTCCTCGACGCTATGCTTGGTTAGCCAGGAGGAGATGCACTGCGGCGGTGAAAACACACACCTGCGCATAGACACACGGTGTACTCAAAGCCAAAACACGTGCCGATTGTAAAAGACATGCACACTATAGAGACACATGTCTGATTCATTTGGGTTCACAGGAATCAGTGGTTCTCAACATGGGGTGCAGGTACCTCAAGGGGTGCCTCAGTGCGTCACTTAAAATGAGAATATCGTTTTAATAGTTACATTTCAAGATATAATGGACAAAGAGGAGGTGTTTGTGTCTGTGTGGACTAACTTGACATGATTTTAAGAGCCAAAAGGACAGGCATTCATTGACCAATAAAATGAATCATAAGTAACTATCTAGTAGTTGGCAACTAGGGAGCAATATGATCATCCTAAATGACTGGGGAAACCCCATCAACATCTCTATAGCTACTGTAGGTTCCAATAATCCTTTTATTTGTGTCCAAGGCACTAGTCCTTAACTAGACGGGACATTATCACCTCCCTTCAGGAGAGCTCTCGACACAGTAAAGGGGTCGGCGATACAGAAATTACTGTGTTGAGTGGAGGAAGAGATCACTGTTATTACTCTGGAGGGGGCGTACAGAGAGGGGAAGGGCAGAATCACATCCATCCAACTATAGATGAGATGGAAAAGGAGGATACATTTTCCTCATGCGTCGCTCAAAGAGTAAATTAAGGAATCATTGTCTGACTCCAGTCAAACTCTGATCAAAAGTCTCGCAGTGCTCACAGCGCACATTTCTATTTGGAACCGCGTAGGTTGATTAGTCGATCGACATTGAAATAATCGCTCACTATTTTGACAATTAATTAATCGTTAAAGTAATTTTTCATGCAAAAATGGCAGATGTTTTTCTGACTCTTAAATGTGGAGATTTCCTGATTTTCTTGGTTTTATTTCATATTAAACTGAATATCTTAGGGTTTTGAACATGGAATTTTTGGAATGGATTTTTATAGACAACTCAGAAAATAATCGGTAGATGAATCGAAAATAGAAATGATCGTTAGCTGAGGTGGCATGCTCTTAAGTCAACGACAGGGTCCATTTATGTGACCTCTGCTGGAGAGGGAAGGATCAGGGGAAGTCTGCAAAAAATAATACTTGATGCAGATATTTATACCTCACATCTGTTAAAAATGCAAACAGGATGAGTGTGTGATACATTCCATTTTTTCTCTTAGTGTTGTTCGGAAAGCTCAGAAACAATTTCCTTCCCTTCACAAAGTAAATGTATATTATAGTCATTACATTAAAATTTCTCTGTGAGAGTGGAAATGCAAGCAAACAATGGTTTTGGGATTACAAAGTGTTTGGCTTAGGGTGGGGTAATGAATTTAGAGCCAATGATGGAATATCATTAGAGCCACACATTTTATAGCTACACTACACTATAATTTAAAGTGACTACAGAGGCTTTTCTTTTTTTAACTGGCTGCAAGCCAATCTGCAATGAAAGACGGCCTAACAGAAGATTGTATATGCATTATCTTGGCAACAGCAGCCAACATAGCACACATATAGCTTACTAATATATTTCATACAAATAAAACTACACCCCTACACTTGCACTAAGCATTTAATGTTTACAAGAAAATATTCTCAAAGAAATGCTTCTGAAAGCATAATTCCCTTATCTACTCCGGTATACTTCCCCTTATCTCTTCAGGACAACAGACTGGGTGCTGTGCTCAACAGCCTGAAGTTATTTGGAGCCAAGTGGGGTCCTTGAATCCTGAAGATTAACTTGTGTTTTAGTAGATGCTATTTCTTAGATTAATCGCAGGAAGTAATTTTTATACAAAATGTGTTTTTTGTAGTGGAATTGGCTTCCTGAAAGTAAAAGTAGCTGCAGCACATCCACTAGATGTAAGAAAATGACCTTTCAATATCTGAAGAGTATTGGGCATGTTGTTTCTTTGGCTCTTCTTTCATGCATGGGGCTAAAGAATGCCACGACTCCTTACGTTGGCCTACTTTTTGTTTACCCTACACAGTGGAGATTTATCTATATACACACGTTTCAACGATGCATTTCAACCCATTCAAAGCAAACGTTTACAAGTTGAAAAAGTCTGAAAAAAACATCTCAGCCATTATCGTTTTTTTTTTTTTGTAGCTAAACAAAGTCAAAGATTGCACCGTTGTTTTTTTTAAATGTTAAACTCAGACCACTGCTCCAGCGCCACTGGAATTTTTTTTCCCAAAATCACAATTTTCGATCCGGGTGGGCCATTTTACACAGTTTGGTGAAGTTTCCTCGATTAGAAGGCTAGTTTTGGTCAAAATAAATAAATATTAACATGTGGTTATTTCTCACAAAATGTATTTTAACTAGGCTGCATTATGTGAATTGAATTGAATTGCAAAACAGAAAAAAACGCAAAAGCTTGACTACCAGGCGTGGCGTGAGTACAAACATGAAAATGTCAGAGGGCTTCTACTGGATTCTGTCAGCTGATTACGGCCTTTTGTTTTGGAATGAGGAATTCCAAGGCCGTCGAAGAAAGAATTAAAAAGAGCAAGACATAGCAGCAGTATTTATTTCCTCCCACAAAATCACAACATTTGTTTATCTGTCACATGCATACTTGAGGATAATGATGTGTCTCACCATAACTGTGTGGCTCTGCACTTGAGGGTCAAATCAAAGTGACACATTACAGCACAACACTGTTCATTAGTTTACACAGCCACTCAGCTACTGATCAGGTTTTAAGGAAACATGTGGGGATGATGTGTACCAGCACCAGACTTTTTAAAAAGATGACCCAAGGCAGACCTGCCACATAATTATATATCAGGCTGAGGATACATTCAGTATTTCTTTCTAACTGGCCCAAATGAGGCAGCATAATTCCCCAAAGATGCAGTGTTTGCTGTTGCCATGTAACACGCTTGATTTAATCGATTTAGCTCCAACAGTGAATTGGAACTTTTCCCTTACCGCTCACAAACTAATAGCAGTGTAGTGGACTGGAGACCTACCTTGGAAGGGGCTGGACGCTTGCTGAGCCAGAGTGAGGTGCTCCTCCGTCAGATGGTAGACGGGCTGGTGCTGGTTGATCTCCACACTGGTGCACACATTGCTCTCCCCATGCAAGAAGAAAGTGAAGGCGCAGGATAGGTGCTCGCTGTGAGGAAGAAGAGAGAGAGATGAGTCATTTGAGATCAGGCTATTTTAATATGCACCTTTGAAAAGAACTACTCTGTTCAACTCCAATAGAGTGTGAGGGGGAGAAGTGACTGTTGCGGCAAAAAAGGGAACAGATCAGATAGTCTAGTGGCGGGGATAGGAAAGCTAGAGACAGAAAATATGATGTAAAAGCCTGTCCTCTTTTTTTTGTGTGTCAAAGACTACACTGAAATCTCTCCTCTCACTCACATTCTGCTTCAACACGACAGAGTCTTGATAGAAAAGATTAAGCCAGAGATAGAGACAAGGGTGTAACAGAAGCAGCTACTAATATGTGTACCCTCAGGTGAAACAAAGACGCCTTATAAACCTGGATCAAATTGTTCCGATGGCTGGACAAGTCCATATTCTCATATCGCCACAGACAATAATGAAGTGCCTGCATCCTTTCCTGTGTGATGTAAAATAGTAATCACCTCAATAAATGGCACATATCGATAGGAAATTTGAGTTTAAGGAATTAAACGACCTGCGTAAAGGTCAGGATGCGTGTAAGTCAACACAGCGGTGCTCACAGGTGGTTGGTGTGTGCGAGTCTGCTTCTGTAGTGCTGTGTGTAGAACAAAAGGGGCAAGCCCCGACTAACCCTGGCTTTCTAGACAATATGCTCAGCTACAACAGTACTTTTCTCTTTCTGCTTACAACAACGCCTGCCTGTGCCAGTCTGACCTCAACAGCACACAACAAAAATGACAAGTTGAAGAAGAAACGGAAAGCAAGGACGCAGCAGACAGAAGGAGAGAGGGGAAGAGCAAAATGAAGGCCATTGTCTGCGGATTCCTCTCTCTTCCAGCCTACGCTCGTCCATCATACACACCCGCAAACACACTCAAATCACACCAATGCAGAGAGCGCGAGAGACAGTGCAAGTGACGGATGACCAAATGAAAGTGGACGCTGTGAATTTGGAAGTGGATCAAAGAGGGTTGCCTCCTCCAGGGATTTGGTTAAGCAAATATCAGTCTTTCCTCCCTGTCTCTCTCTCTCTCTGGCACACCTACTCTGCAGAGGATTAAAGAGAAGGAGCAGAGAGCGGGAGCGAGGCAGATAGACAGAGAGAGCGCACTTCAATAAGATAATTCCACCTACGTAGTGAAGAGATGCCCTAAGCCCCCCAGAGCTTGACATTCATCTTACACTTGACTTTTTTTTCCTGTAAAAATTAGGTATTTCTATGAATGTGCGATATTCATATTCGACAGCTGGAAGCAAGTAGGCTAATGAAGGTGTACAGAGCGAGAGGGAGGCTTAGATATACATGTATTCAGGTATTGGACTGATGTTGCCATGACATTTAAGGATAGGTTCAGAAACAATATGTACATGCCTAAATGTACATTGAAAGAGCCATTGACCACTGTAATCATTCTTCCTGGTTATACTGGCCCTGGAGCAATCCTGTCCTATCATGACTACAATGTTAGTCAGGGCGGACAAAACCCAAAGTCCTCATCCTGTAAAACAGCCCTCAGTTCTGTAGTTTGGCTGAAGCGAATGTGAGGCTGAATTAAAAAAATCAAGAGGGTGTTTTCCAAAGTTATGGTCTTTTTGGTACTAAATTCCAACTTTAGGTTTCCACACAGTGTTGCCTTGCTGAGCTGCACATAAAGGGAATACAAAAAGGAAAGTTTACACTTAAGAGAATAACTTTGGAAAATGTCCATTCATTTGTCTCTTTGGCTGCATTTGGATGACATTAGAAGGCAGAGCCACCTCATTCCTTTGAACGAGGCCACTCCGTTCACGCAGCTGCAAATAATGCAGGGTCGTCCAGCAGAAAAGTAGGACCTCACTCAACTTTCGCCAGACCACAAGGCGACATCCGGCAAGGTCAATCAAATACATGTATGCTCACATTCCTGGTAGATTACTTTAGAACGTGAACAGCGCGTTTCTGACGTTTACCTCACCATCGGCACAATGAAAGATAAAATGATTGCTGTTGTGATAACTTACCAGAGTCTCAAAATCCTTGCAGTGTGTTGCCATCTAATAGGCATTCAAACTCATGTACACACCCCCAACAAAGTGCATCTTGTTGTAATGCAGGGCTGTTTTTGGTTTGAGCGCCCACTTACTCGGACTGCCTCTCATTTGTGCCGCAAAAGATCCAGTTATTATGGTTTGATTAAACTGAAAGAAAATTTAGGCTGGACTGAAATTATTATGTGCACATGAAAAATAACAGCATATTGTTAAAAATGGACCAATATAGTTCAAAGATTGAGCTTAAATCAAAACCAAGGCATTTAAGTAAAAACATCATAACTTATTGTGTGACGTTTATTTTCGCTCTTAATGCGTCCTAATGATTATTACTAAGAAATAAAGGTTTGATGAGAAAAATTGTTAAGACAGTAAAGTATCATTTTGTCACTCATTAAAGAGAACATTTTTACTCACCCTTTAAGAAATGAGGGAGTGCAGTTGTGTTTGCAGTGTGTTTGGTTTTTTTAAGGCTCACTTAAAGAGGAATAAACCTTTTTTTTGTGAGATGGATGAGCTGGTTAGCCTCTCAAGCAATGTTTATGTTGCCATTACAAGAATGTATAAGATGACCAACTGGCCATTCTGCTAACACTGTGCTGCATTTATAAACATGTACAGGGAGGAAAAGAGGGGGAAATGGCAGAGAGAGTGTCAAGGCGAGGAAAGGAAAAAGCAAGTGAGACATAGACGACAACACAGGGAGACAAAATGTGTTGTTGTATTCTGCAGACATCAACAGAACTGCAGTCTACCATTCTCCTCTCACACGCAAAGAAAACCTGACACTACACATTCACACAGGGCACTTGTAAGCTTGAGGTGGAGGGCTGCCATCTGTGGCTCAGCAGGCAGAAGTACAGCCCGACTCTCACACACAGAGCAGTCTGTACAATCACATTTGTTAAGAATTGATTTAAATCTGGTATGATACTCTGTGTGTGTCAGCTGATTGCTTAAGGAGATTAGCAGACATGCCAGCTGTTGACATTAAAACGGTCACATGCTAAATGATCACAATACTATCCAGTAGTGATTAGAGGACGACGTTTTTAGATGAAATATAGGGGCGTAAGAAAATATCGATACATTTAAGTATCGCGATATTATGTTGTGATATCGATTTCAGTATGTTTCACTGTCTGTTTACATTTTATTTATTTTATTTACTTAATTTCTTCATCTAAAGAATCCTGCAAGCAATTTTATTAGATTTTTTACCAATGTAGGCAGATGTTCATTTCTTTGCTCAGATTGTACAAAAAGCGGTGCCACGATGTTGGATGTTCCAGATCCCACTGTACAGATCGCATAAAAAAAGTAAACTGCAGAGTGTATGCATATGATGGTGTGTTCTTTATTCTATTAGTGTTCCTAAAATTGCATTTTTTTTTTAATTATTATTTTTTTTTATTTTATTTATTTGATTTTTTTTAAATTGAAATATATCACATTGCTTACAGTATTGCAATATATTGAATCATAACCCCTGTAGCATGATATATATTGTATTGTCAGAGTCTAGCCAATACACAGCCCTAATCAACGTATCTAAATGTCACAGAAAGATTCTGAAATTTGACGGTCTACTTGTATAAACATGAAATGTGCAGTTGAGAAACAGACAAAGTTTCATTGATAATATTTCAGGTCCCAGGTCATTGGAACACTTGATATAATCCTGTATGGCAGCCTCATTAAAGGCTTTGCTTTTTATACACTGAACAACTGGACACTTAGACCAATATGTTGCAGAGTGATTGCCAACAGAGAGGTGGTTCAGATGTCAACAGGTGCTTGTTAGCACTTGGCCGAGTAAGCGAAGAAACGTCAACAAAAACAACAACAGCACGTGACCCGTTTCCTCACCACTGCGTCACTCAGTGACACACAAAAGAAGCAGGATTTAGTGAAGCTTGCACTGTGGCAAAGTGCAACACGAGCCCATTGGCTCCGTCAGAGTGTTCACTGTTCTGTCCACGTGTGTGACAAACACGCAGCTACGTGCCATATGAGGTCTACACATAGACAGGCAAACAACAGCTGGTAAGTGTGTGTGTGTGTGTGTGTGGTAGCAGAGATTAGGTGAGCAGGCCATGTGTAGGCATGGGTAAGCGAAAACACTGATTTATCAATTATTTTCCTATATATACACACTGGGCCTCATGCAGGAAGTTATATTTATACAAAAATACTTATTTTTGATCGTATCCACAATTTTTTCTTATTAGTTAGTACACATTGATTTCTGGGATTCACCAATGTTTTCCTATATTCCTAGATAAGAGTGATCGAGTGGACTCGTGCAATGAAGCCTTTGAGCTTTTGAGATAAGAATACAATGAGAAAATAAAAAATAATAAAAAAATTAAAACTTATTTTTCTGTATGTAGCAGTAAATTGGTTGGCTTATTTGAAGCTGTTGTACTGCACTTGTATTATTACACCTATTTGAAGCTTATGTACTTGCAAGATTCTTGCTGTTCAGAGTTGTATCCTCATGACTGTTTGCACTTATTGTAAGTCGCTTTGAACAAAAGAGTCAGCTCAATGAACTGTAACGTAATGTGAAAGAAAACATCTCGTTTTGTTTGTTAATCTGAATAAGCACAAATAACTGGTAACTCAGGCTGTCAGAGAAATGTAGTAGCAACAGTGAGAAATACCAAGCAATAAAGCAGAGTTAGAATACAAACGATCGATAGAAGAGAGCCAGTATCCGTCTGTCCACTCCAAACTGTCAAAGCTCACTCATCCACAATACTTTGCCTCATCGTCAGTGATCAAACCAACAATCTCCGTGTCATCACCAAATTTCGCATTGAAACAAGAGATTGGATGCTGAAGTGCTGAGTTAGATGAGAAGATGGGCCCCACTCTCGTGTCTGCGCA
This sequence comes from Bovichtus variegatus, assembly GCA_943593645.1. Lineage (NCBI taxonomy): Eukaryota > Metazoa > Chordata > Actinopteri > Perciformes > Bovichtidae > Bovichtus > Bovichtus variegatus. Next base: position 5,539,997 of record CALSCE010000030.1, read on the forward strand.
GCAACTATGAAGCTACAGCGAGCAGTGAGTCCTGAACTATTCCTTTAAATGAACATAGGCATCCCTGTAACGTTCCCTGTCTGCCAGAGCTCCAAATTAAATCATAATGAAATTATGATTTCATTTGAAAACTATTTCTTACTTTGCCTAAGGGTCCCCAGGAATCCCCTGAGGGAACCCTCGGGGGCCCTCCTGCAGGACACATTGTGTCTGTTAAAGTATGTCAAACCTGCCTCAAGACTCAGGTTCTCAGGGATTTGAAAATGTCATCTACCCTGCAGCGAGAAACTGCTTGCACTTCAAAAAAAAGGCCAAAACCCAAGGCCAGTGTTGAGCACCACAGAAAACTGTGCATGTGTGTGATCCAAACACCACCTGTCAGCAGCACACTGTGCATGAGCTAATGGAGGCATAAATCCCTCTTTAAACAAATAAATATTTCTCATTTTGTCTGTTTGCTCTACTAATAGAGGAATTGGATGCATCATTTTAATGATTGAGAGAAAATATGAGATACACCAGGCTGCAGCGTACCCAAAATACTCCGTTTAACAGCCTTCAAAACAACTAGATACTTGTCAGAACGACGTTCATTAACGAGATGTGTGGGATCACACGCTGTTATCTCCATCTCTCTCAGTCATGTTGAGAGAGAATATGAAAGCCACAAGATCTTTTAATCATCTTGTCTCTCTCTGTCTCCACCTTTCCTCCCACTCCCCTCTGCTCTTAATCTATTAACTGGCAAATAGACTGGGCTGCTCTCTGATCTGCTCTCCCTTTCCCCTCCTCGCCGTCACACACAGCGTACACACACACACACACACACACTCGCTCGCTCACACGCCACTGTGATTGTCCACAGAGGGCACTCCCTGCTCTACCTCTCAGATGCAAATGGCCGGTAAAGGACACAATAAAATAATCCAGTGAGGATTTGGAGCGGGGCCCACATACAAAGGAGGGCAGGTGGGCACATTTGCCTTCAGTTGGCATGCCATGGAAATGAGGTGCCAAAGGCCAGCGGAGTCCTGTGTGGCTGCAGGGAGCGAGCCGCGTGGGGCTGACAGCCTCCATCAGTGTCACATGGAGGGTCTACTGTGTAGCACACAAACAGATGATCAGCCATTTAACCATCCCAAAGTTTTGATATGACATATTTACAGAAACGTACATTACAGCGGGTTTCTTGGCGCAATATGCCTTTTGACATTTTATTCCTCCGAGTTTATTCACTGTACTGAAGCACAAAATCATCCTCCCTCAAATTCTCCATCTTTTATTAATGATTGATTTGCTGATTAATCAATTATCAAAAATAATTGCCAATTAAATTTCTGCAAATTGATTTATCAATTAAAGCGACAACTATAAATTATAAGAGGACAACTTCAATTAAGATAGATAATCAGCTTGAAATAATAAAGTTAGGGGTGGCACGACTCACACAAAGCGAACTGGCCCACACACGTGTTTTTCTCGCAAACACACAAACAGTGTGACTCGCGAGATATGTTTTCAAAGGGCAACGATGTAGGAATTAGGACACCATAGATACCGTAGCTTCTACAATTTTTACAGTTATGAAACCGTGACATTATGTAACCCTTTAGTCCTGACTTCCCTATACTTATCTACTGAAAATATTTGTTGTTGTTTTTTATTTATTTATTATTATTTGACAAATAGTGGACAATTGCATTGATGTACATAAAGAGGATTGTTCCTTGTGAATAGAAAAATGACTCAGTGAGCAACAACATCTCATTATCTTCCGTGAGTTATCTGTACTGAGGCTTGCCAGCAGATGAATTTGTAGCTTGTTGTCACAGAAAATGGCAGCAAAAGCAGTTGTCTGTGTATACCTACGGGGACAGGGCATCCAAATTCATTCATTTACTGTCTGAGCTGCTATATATCAATGTGATGTTCCTGCCAAATCTTCATGCATTAGTGGCATTTTCATTGAGTTTTATTTCCCAAGTCCAGTCAATTGTGTTGCCCTGTTCTATTTATATATAATAAAAAAAAAAAAAAAGAAAATTAAAAAAAAAACCTTAGCTGCTCTGTTCTTTGTTACTAAACACAATTGTGCCCCAGCTTCACACTTTTTGGTTGTCTTCTTTTGTTTGCTTGGAAGTGAATTGTTTTTACAAGCCTGTTAACTGATCAACATGAATAAATAAAGTAGGCCTATTAGCAGTATTTTATTGCCACTGTCTTAATTAATATTAGTTTTATCGTTTTGCCAAAGAAGAAGATGACCATCAGCTACTGCACGAGTCACATGCTTTTCTTTAAATGCATCATAAATGCAGACGCACACTCACATGCACACAAAAGGCGATATGAAACTAGATTTAAGGTGAATCAAAAGTGAAACGGAAACCACGGAGCCTGAGGACGGTACGTGGAAGATATGAAGGGGGAAAAAGGAAGGAGGCTGCAGAGCTTTAACATTCCACAGATGTTTGTTGGGCTTGGCTGGCAGCACTGTGAGAACTGAGCTTCTGTTTAGCTGATGTACACTTCCTCAGCACAACAACAACAGCAGCAAGTGTCCCTACTACTGGGAAGAGTCACCCTTCCAGCTCTGACAATTTTGCATTGCTGGACACAGCCGTCACCTCTGGTCTGTCGTGTAGATGGATATCTGCCATCTGCAGCAGCTTGTTGTTACCATCCGGGGCATGTAAACATGTTTTGATTGCTCGTGTGCTGCTGCAGTGACAGGACAGGCTGGCATGGACACAGTTTATGGCACATTGTTGATTGTTTATTGAACAATGTTTCTGGAATTAAAGCTCAAAATGCCAATTAGCCACCACATAGACCGGGATAAATGTTTTGACTATCGGCAGCGATGTAAAAGAGATTTGCCAAGAAACCATGGTTAGTTTTAAAAAACTCTCTTGGAAGGAGCCTGGAGGCCATTTTTTGGAAACCGTGCAACAAGGGAGTTTGCATTATTATTATTGATCGCCATAAATAGGGCTGCAACAAACGATTTCTCTCATTATCGATTCATCTGCCGATTATTTTCTTGATTAATCGCTTGGTCAATAAAATCAGAAAAATTGTGAAAAACGTCCATCCCAGTTTCTCAATGTCCAAGATGATGCCTTTAAATGTCTTGTTTTGTCAGTCCAAAACTCAAGTAGATCAAGATCAAAGACACATTAGGAATTAACAAGAAACACGCCAATTCAAAAGAATGGTACGCACTTTAATTAAATAATGAGGTGGCATTTTGTTTAAGAGCGAGAAGAGATAGGCGAGGAGAGGAAGAATGAAGGTGGTAAACACCATTGAATTAGAGGACACATTTCCAGGGTGATATAATCTCCCCTACTGTCTAGCCACCTGACCACTGGGAAACAACAGCACTGTCTGCTGCCAAAGACACACAAACACACAAACACAACGACACACAGAGCCCTGCGAGACGCACCGGCTCCGGCTTTAACACACAGCTCACACAGGAGACTAGGTGCTAGAGAAAACACTGAAGTAAAACTCTTAAGGCCAGCACATTCACTTACACACACTCAGCGCTCTATTACTTTGAATTGATTTCCCTCTGCCACAAATGGAGAGGGGGTGAGGCTCTTTATATATGTCAGATTAAACTTGGAAAGGGAGAGAGAAATGGAAAGAGATAGAATGACAAGAGCATTATATATAAGAAAAAAAAAAGAAAGAAAAAAAAAAAAAAAAAGAAGAGGAGAAATCCGCTCTACTGCGAGTCCATCATAGCGACACACAGATAGAGCTGGAGCCAGCTAAAGATAATACTGACATAACCCTGACAACAAGTCAAGTTCCAGCTCCCTCACGGTTTATGCTATACCACACGTAAATGCACGCACACGCACGCGCACACAGACCCCCCCTTCAGGTTCCTCTAATACACCTGCTGTCATCTTAAAAGGCAACAGTCTCAATCTGCCAGATACCTTTGCTCTACAGGGAAAACATTTTTTTCAGTAATTATGCTCATTACCATGTTCACATAATCACTTTGTGATTGTGATGCCACATCTGTTGCTTCATGTGAAAAAGGCACTTAGTATATCACTGTAGTGTAATATGCATTTAAATGCCAATTTGCACTCTATTCAAATAACAACATTTGAGCTGAACAAGTCGATCAATAATCGATTACTCATTAAAAGTCATTTTCATGCAAAAAAAACAACAAAAATGGAGATGTCCGGCTTTTCTCTGTTTTACATCATATTAAACTGAATATCTGTACGTTCTGGACTGACTCATCACCTTGGACTTTGAGAAACTGGGATGGACATTTTTCACTATTTTCTGACATTTTATAGACCAAACAATTAAAATCGAGTAAATAAATCGGCAGATTAATTAATAATGAAAAAAATAATAGTTTGTTGCAGCCCTACATTACATACTTGCAAACAATCTCAACTGTGTAGCATAAGACTTCCTATAAAGTGAAAGACTACACTTATGGGAGTATGTGACAGGGATGGAGTTTGAAGCTTGTTTTAAGCCATGCTCACATTGAGTCATTTGGTCATCATGCCCTTAGTAATGAGTTGTGCAGTTGTGATAATAAAAGGTTCATTACCCTGAGCCATGGCCAATTAGTCAGCCTCATCCTGGATTAAAGCTGGGCTTCTGCAGTTAAACCACAAAGGCAAGGCCTACTTTTGCCCCGTTTCTTTGGACTTAGCTGAAACGCTTTTTGAAAATCATGTTATACTGTAGTTTCTGTGGTTTGACCACACGCTGTGACACAGAAATGTAACTAAATGCCATAACCAAATTTGTGAATTTATTCCAGAGAAACAAAGAAAGGTTAACAGAGCGACATAATCTCTTTGTGTTACTGAACAAATTAATTAACTTGAAGAATGTCAGAATAAATGTCAGAGGTGGTGACTGTGTAGTGAAATTAGACTTAAATATCAGGTTAACAGCTCATGGTGCATGTAAACATTTACTGAATTGATCATTTAAAAAAAAGGACTCAAAAATGAAAAATATGTACTTTACTTTGACTCCACAAATGTAAAGCTTATTCCAAATTAAGTGGAGATAAGACTTTATATATCATCTTTCCTACAGTATTAGCTGGCAACTATAGCTCCAGTGGATAAGACTACACTACAGTATGTATGTTCTTTCCAAGTAAATCAAGCGTGCGTGTTGGCTTCAGTACAATCCAAGAAATCAAGAAAGTGTCCACTTCTCTTAGCGGAGAAATAAGATGTTCTTCATGCTCTGTGCATCGCAGTGAAGTTTGCTTTTTGATGCTTTGAAAACATCGGTTACACTAACCACACTCAAATAACGCTGGGTGTTTCATTCAGCAGCACATCAGAACAACTACGAGCTGTGTTTTTAGGTTATATTGTCTACCTCGTTGAATGAAGGTGGAATGTCTGTAATGACCTCAACTTAGCTGATCAGCTTGAAACCACAAAGTTTTATTCCAACAGGCTACATTAAAATGCATTTTGCCTTAAACAACTTAAACCTGCATGACATTCACTTCTTAAATATTACTTCAAAATTACACACAAAAGCATTTCTGACAATGAAGTCAATCTCAAACCACTTTTATGAACACTTAAAATGAATCCCATGTTAAATCAATGGAAGAAAGAGGATGAAGTTTGACGTGTTTGGCTGATGGCTGTGCAGTGTTGTCTAAACAGTGAGAGGAACATAAAGACAGGATCACGAACAGCCCCCTGATCCTGGGCTCTAAATCGGGATTATGTATTCTGCAACCCTCGAATGTGTCTTCAGGACGCTTAAATTGCATTACAGTGGATTTAAACTGAAACCTAAATTTGGCTAGCCCCGCACACACATCTGTTTGGAGTAACTTCATTTCAAGGTTTCTCTGGAGTTTTCCATACCCTGTGGCGAGGTTCCTGTAAATCTGTAAATACAATGCAATCACCTTGTAGCCTACAGTGCCGAGGTGAAAGGTCTAACACCATATATGGGATTACTTTTAAATGTGGCCATCTGTCCGAACCTCTGGATTAAAAGACAGAACCATAGCAATCACAGTTACTTAGAAAAGGGAGGAGAAGGGAGCGGGAGGGACGCCTGACGGATTAAATATGACGACTTCCTCAGACCTTTGCTTGGCCCCAACTCTGCCATAGCCTCTGGTCACATAGGAAGAGGGTAGGAATGGGAGGAATGCAGGCTACAGTGAATGAGGAGGCAGGAGGGTGTGAGGAACAGGAGGGGAAACGTAAGGACACAGGACCCCCCCCCCCCCCCCCCCCCCCTGTGAACAGTGAAACGTGTCCCTGCTGCTACCGTTGAATTCCACTGCTGACACAATATGAGTTTCCTCAGTGCCATAACACATAGAAAGACTGTTCCTTCAGTAATGAGAGATAAATGCTTTGTTCTCTCAGGGCTTCTCGCTGGCATTAGAAGAAATGAGGCAGGCATTCAGGAGCGGAAATTGGTGGAAAAATATTATAATAATGGTTCTACGAGTTTGTCATCGTCTCTTGTTTCTTTCACTATTTGAAACATTGTAAGTGTTTTGTTCACTGTGCACACAGTGTCATGAGATATGCCAATGGCACACTGGCTTCTGTGGATCATAGGCCTCATCCACTTGGAAAAGCAATACCTTGTTCGCCATGATAGAAAGCCATAATCCATCCTTGTCAACTGAGTGACACCAATTTTTTTTAAAAAAGACAAATGGTCAACTTTTTTCCATCAGGTAATAAGTTAATGGATGAAGATTTTTTTTCTAGGGTTGTACTGAACCGTTTGAAGCTTCATCCATAACGTTGACAGTCAATGTCTATTCATTCAGTTTAAACCAGGTAATACTAAATATTATGCTGCGCCAATATTATCAGTATTGTTCTATTTGTAGAACTAGACTGCTGTGGTGGCTGCGTAGGATTGTTTCCAACTCGTGTGATCCAAACATTTCCAATAACTCCAGAGCGCTGTAAAGTCCAAGTCAAAATGTTTTGGACAAAAGGAAAGATAGTTTTAATCATTTCCAAAATTCTCAACATGTTTTTATCTAAGCAAATATTCTGCTTCAATCAATATTTGAATATTTGTTGGCGTTTAGCCTTTCAAAAACAACAATTTCACTGCAGTCAAAAAAAACGTTTGCTCTCCCACTCACAAAGGGAGGCCCGCACTGACTGATTCATTCAATTCATTAAAGAAAGTTGATTTATTAAAGAAGACCATCTCATTTAAGCTATTGAATCACTTTATCCAAATAAAGGATTTTGTTCAAAGATTTCTTTCCTGTTGATGACATCATACATTTTGACAAATCTTCATTCAGAAAAACTCAATAGAAGCTTCAAATGTAACGAAAATATTATTCGGTACAGCTGTAATTATTTCAACCAATGCATGTGAATTTAAATAATAACATAGTTTGCTTTGGGGCTGACAGTGGGGGGCCAGGGGTTGGGTTACACTTTCTTGTTGCCTGACAAAAATACCATCATAATCTATTATTACCCGTCATTTTAAATAATAGACATATTTAATAGCATTTGAATTTCCATTTATTCATTTAAAAATTTTTTAACAATTAATATACCAAACAAGCTTACATTACACATTTATAAGGGCATGGAGAGAAAAGATGAGCAGAGACGCAGACCGTGCGGTCACTTTTCACGTCAACACCCACCAAGCAGAAGAAGGATCTCATTTCCACAGTGGCAGCAGAGGCCACTAAAAACACTGTGGCTATTGTGCCTAAAACAGGCAAATATGAACAATGCACTTTTACAAAACTTTTTTTTTTTTGCCTCGGATAGACGACTTCTCATGGCAGTACTTTAGTTCTGAAGGCTGAACCCGCGGTGCTCTGCAGCACTGGACACTGGCATTACCAGGCAGCGCAACCTCAGCCAAAGTTTAGAAGTCAGGGAACATTTCTCCCAGGTAAGTGATCAGAAGCAAGACTCTAGATTTGGGATTTCTGATCCTGCAAGCCACCTGGAGGAAATCCCACAGCATGCGCTCCTTCTGCAGCATTGGATCAGCTGCACCTCACAGAGAGGAGAGGAGATAGGAGGAAAGAGACAAGCTCCAAAGCCTCCAGTCTGTAGCTCTACAACAGGCTGTGAATTCCTTCAAAGTTATGGTAGATTGCCCTCAGTGTTCTTATCTGTCAAAATGACGGACGGCATTCAGATTTTTCCGTCATTGTTGGAAAAAATTCAGTCGATGACAGAAAGTATATTTGCTTAACGCGACCTCTGTTGGGGGCGTATAGTGAAATGAAGTATATTGGCTGATGGCTACAAATTGTAGGGTCTTTGTAAAGTCAGTGATGCAAAAGCCTTTGCTAACACTTCATTGTAACACTAAAGTTATGTAATGGGAAATGGACTATTAATAATGTATAATTGTGCAGCAATTAAGGAAATGACCCATACCAATGAAAAACACTGATATTTTCCTTTAAGAGCCATATTTATCCTCTGGACAGGATCTCTCCAGCAACATGATATATCCAGAGCGCCGGGTCACATGGTTCCACAGCCCGGTCTCCCTGGAGTTCCTGCTGCTGGAGAGACTGATGAAGTATAGGCAAGACCAGGGGGTAGGGGGTCGAGTGTTGGGTGCGGGGAATTTAAGAGAGGTGCCGAGTAGTCCTGTAGATCTACATCAGCAGTATTAGTCTGCATGCACACTCGTGTTATACATGCAGTTTTGTCTGGCTGCATGTCTTCTGTCTTACACCAATAATTCCATCGTGTGCCAAGTCCTCAGCTGCCCTCTGTGTGGACTGGCTCACATGCCGATTGTTGACGAGCATGTTTGTGTGGCCGTCTCCCTGTGTGTTTGTGTTGTGCTGGGAGCAGGGAGGGGATAAATTTAGCGCTTTAGCCCCAGACTGGAGGCAGTGGCCCTTTATCCTGCACTGTCCTACTTAACAGAGTGCTGCTCTCTGCTTCCGCCTGCCACAGCGCACCAGGACTCACACGTTCACCTCCCAACATCAGGCCAAAACAATAGAAGAAGAATGTGCTCCGCCACACAGCACACAGTCACGTAGAAAAATGCAGAGAGTTGCATGTGTTTGTGCAAGCCCATTTGTAAATGTATAACTATGCATTTACTATTTGCATTCATCTCATTATCATTCGCTCCTGTAATATGAGCTGCTGCACACTGGCCTCATTTCATAACAGCTTGATTAGTTAATGATGCTTTCAGTCAGACAACAACAACTAAATGCACAACATATTTAAATACAGCGGAGTAGTAATCTAACACTCTGCTGATTGCAGCGCAGTTGGACTACATTGTAGGTCTTTTTATATAGCGCGCACATCAAGCATATAAAAATTATATCCTTTTTGTCCTGATTAAATTGAAACATCAAAGCAGGCTGGATTTAATGTTGCTCTGAATTTTGGTAATGCAGCCAATTAGGAGCAAGTCAACGTGTTAGTCTGCCTTAAGCTGACCAATAGAGCACGAGCATCCCGCTTCACCTTGGAAACACACGATCCCATGGTGCATTTCCCTGCTGCCATGACAACCAAGAGGAGCTCTCCCTTGCTTGTTCCCTCACCCCCTCCCTCCCTCGTGTTCTCTCCCGCTCTCTCTCTGTTTCCTGAAGCCAGTCTACCTAGCAGCACAAGGTTCACAGAAACAACCAGGCTGCACAACTTGGAGCCGCCTGTACTCCAGACAAAGAGAATTGCTGTCAGCTCTATCAACACATACTGCAGCATTGGGAGTTCACATTAAAAACAAAGGCTTCAATCAATGTACACCTATTTATTAATTCACATATTTTGAAGATTTCAACTGTTTTTCACATTTCTTTTTTTCTTGACATTGTGTTTCCTTGTAGACTCAGAAATGAGTCGGATACAAATATGGCCAATTCCTCATAACTTCTTGGAATGAATACAATAGGAGCACTCCAGGCACTAATGGAGGTTATCATTATCAAAGATTCTGAGAAGTCAGTTTGCTGCCTACTGCTCACCACACATATCAGGCTGAAAGGAGGAAGGAGAAAGGAGAAAGGAGGAGGGAGAGAGAGAGATGATGTAAGCATTTTGACACAGACGGAGGTCTAGGGTTGAGGTTATGAACACTGTCAGCTGGCCACAGCCTCCACCAACTGGAGACTTTGGATGCTGCAGAGGAGTTGTCTAAGGATCAGAGGGGTAGCCAGTGCTTCACATAAGCAAAATTATCTTTTAGAATTTAGATTTGTAGCTTTCGAAAGTCCAAGGATCAGACGATGATTGACAAGGACCAGTGTGCCACAATGGTGCATTCTTTAGAACTGCAGACAGAAAATTAATCTGACTATTTTGATGATCGATTTGGGCTGATCTGTCAATTATTCTATCAATTAATAGTTTGGACTATACAATATCAGAAAACTTAATGCCTATCATAATTAAACTAGAGCTCAAGGTGATGTCATCAAATGTCTTGTTTTGTCCAAAGGCCAGAAATACTCAATTTACTGTAATATTATACATAAATGAAAATAATGAATAAAGAAAACAATCAGCAAATTAATAAAGATTCTCTCCTCAACCAACATGTCAGATGTTGGAGTTTACCACCAGCATGTAAACAACCACCCAGGCCCACATCTTCGTAGTCACATATGCGTCACATTTAAAGACCTAATTTTGCTTGCTGCAAATCCGTTTTTCATTTAAAAGAAGAGGCAATACTAACTAGTGCCTGCCTAGTTCTGGACAAATGGTGAACGGGTGCTTTGAGGAGACAGATTTGGAGATAGCAAACACTTAACTATTGTGTGTTTCTGTATTTAGAGCGGAAGAATGATTAAGTACAGTATTCGAGCAGACATGGAAGGGGAAAGGGAATTTGTAAATACAGAGCAGAAAAGGGCAAAATCAACCAACCTAAGATAAGGAACTTTTGCACACTGTAGTTTATTTTTTGACAGTGATTTGTATGCTTTTTGAAATGAAAGATGAGCAAATCCTGCAGGAAGTCTTTTTTTCCATTTGGTATACTCTAAAATACAAATGTGTGGGATTTTTTATTATTATTATTATATTATTTTTATTTGCACCTGGTAACCTTAAAACACGAAACCAAACAAATTATTGTTCTCAAGAACCTCAAAGCTTCCATTTTGAAAAGAAGTGTGAGGCAGTTCTTTTTTTGTATGGAAGTTCTAAATAAATTTAAAATGTGATGAAGTAATTGTAATTCAATTAATAGGACCGATTACACACACACACACACACACACACACACACACACACACACACACACACACACACACACACACACACACACACACACACACACACACACACACACACACACACACACACACACACACACACACACACACACACACACACACACACACACACACACACACACACACACACACGAGCATCTTCGTGTTGAGAAGCCGCATTAAAAGAAAAGGTAGAGGAACTCTGCATCACATGCAAAGAGAGTGGGACCCATCACTAAGTACTTTGTCAGACAGAAACATAAACCAACATTACTTGAGTAATCTAATAATTACAAATACCACAGCACTACATCAATAATAGCTTAGAAAATGTTTCGGTGTCAGACCAGCTGGATTGAACACGGCAGCGACATAAAAAAAAGAAAAACACAAAAGGGGTCTTGTAAATTTCCGTCACAGTTTTCTGGTGCTTTGTTTGTTGAAATCCCAGCGTGGCTGGAGCACACCAAAGGGAGAGGAAAAACATCCTTGACGACAACTAAGATTCAGGGTGGTTGCACCACTATTTATAACCTGCCCAGTCTGCTCTGTGACAGCAGAGGGGGATGAAGGGAAGGGGAGGGAGAGTGAAGAGAGAGAGTAGAAAGAGAACCAGACACACAGACTGAGGGTGGCCTGTGAATTCCGGAGCGGAGGAAAAGACCATTGTTTTTTTTGTTTTTTTTCCTTGACTGGGGCCCTCTGTGATCAGCGTACTGGTTAAAGAGGCAATAGAGCTAAAAACAACCCATGAATATAGCTTGAAAGAGAAGTGGCTTTTTCTTTAGTATTACTTTGTCTAACCTTCTGTCTATTATTCACCAAGTTAAGTGGAAATCTATCACACTTCCTGACAGATGAGTCCGTCTACAGATGAAGGGCTCTGAAAAAGTGTGCAACTCTGATCTGCCACCCCAGCTTGGGCTGATGATAAAGACAAGCTGACAGCAGAGTTCTGGCCATTTCTATCCTGGACAGAGCAACTGGCCTATACACACGCGCACACACGCAAGATTATGTCGCTGCCTGGCCCCCATGATCACCTGACTGGGAAATCTGGCAACAACACCGAAACAACTCCAAAAACAATAACACACTGACGCATGCACACACATAATACACAGGGAGTATGAAAGCTATCAAATGCATTTAAAACTGCCTCTTTGATTCTAGATCCTTTTTTTTTTTTGACACTGCCCTTCAGGTGTTACACATCTGTCACACCTCACTCTATTATAATTTTTCCAAACCACATAAAAAAAATTAAAAAAAAAAGAAAAAGAAGAAACATTCGCTGTGTGTTAAATGTGGAGACAGAGTGAGGTCATTTTCTCCTCACCAACCACATCTCCATTTCTTATCAATAAACCCAAACACTCGGGGCAAGAAACCCAGCTCAGCAGATAGCACGGAGGAGGTGGAGGATGTCTCAGTTGTACACAAACGCACTCACAACGAGAGGAGGGATAGGAGACAGGCGGTGCTCGCACAACAGCACCTCTTTCACTCTTTTTTTAAAACTCTCATATCACAACTGAAATGTAGTGTACAATGCAGGAATGTCCTGAGCTGAGCCGCAAAAATCGGGACTGGGGCCAATCCAGAGAGTTTTTTGATACATCAATACAGTCGTATAAAAGCCTGATCCATTTACAATCTGTGGTTTGTTTGCCTTGGGTACAGCAGCTGTCAACAGTGCCCAGTTGCTCTCCGTTAAAAAAAAAATTTAATAAATGCAAAGCAACCTGCAAGCAAGTGACCCGCAGGTTAACTGTGGGGAACACAGAATAAATAAACAGCAGCCAGCGATTTCAACTGAACTGATAATATGGTGATATGCAAGCAAGCTGCACCGCTTAGGGTATAAAAACGTTCGCATATATTTTTGCAACATTTTGCAGGTGAGCTACACCTCCTGCTGTTGGTTGAAAACTGCTTTTGGACTTCAATATGCTGTTGATGCTGGAGTTAAAGAATCACTGTAGAGCACAGTATAAAATGAACCAGCAATTAAAAATCATGATGGTTATTTGGCATTCATTCCCTATTTTATTTGTATTTTAATATAGTCTTACTCCAGGCTGAGTGTGCACTGAGCAGCTTAATGTAAAAGAAAGAACACAAATATGATCAAACAAAGATTGCATTGGACTCAGCATCATAAGATACTTAAATCAGAGGCAAATACAAAATGAACAGGAAATCCCTGGTGCAATAGATATGCTATTTAATATCTGACTCCATCCAGAGCATCCTTATGAACACATCTCAATCAACTGTTGCCAGTGGGAACAGAACTCCTAACCCTCAAAAGTGCGGGTTCAATAGTCTAAACACTGACCTCCACATAAAAACTGTGAACCCTGTGTCTGCTGGAGCGGTGCTCAGCCTAAGCCGCACCAGACCATATCACAAACCAACAACAAGAGACATACAGTAACGTGCCTGAAAAGGGCCAAATGGTAAAAAAAAAAAAACACCGTGCAGGTACACGTGCAGAGCACTGCCATCAAAGAGAGACATTGTTGAGAAGAACTCAGCAGAACTCGCGGTGCCAACGTACCTTTTGTTGATGGGCTTCTCGTCCTTCTCGTAGGGTTTGACGAACCACTTGCCGATGCGAACGAAGCTGCGATTCATGAGGCAGCGCTCCAGCAAGTTGTGGATGGCTTTGAACAGCAGCGTGCGACACTCGTAGGAAAGCCCGTTCTCCCACAACCCAACATCCTCGGCTGGGAAAGAAAAAAAAAAAAAGAAGACAGAAACATGTGAGAGGAATGGAAAGCTTTAAGAGTTTTGAGGCCATTTTTACAACCCTGTAAGAACTCTCCAGGGCAAACAATGTCACTCTTGACAGCACAAAAACTCAATTTTACAATAATAGTGAGAATGGTGCATGTTATGGCTGGCTGGGGTGGAAGCACAGCATAAAGCAGCCTTTCACGTCACACAGTCACTAATAGGGATAGTCATCAATGTTTATAAGTATGGGACCAGCAAATGTCATATTAAACATAATGTCACAAACTCCAACAAACATAACTCTCCACATACGTAGTTTTAGAGTGTTGTTATACATTGCTCGTGTGGATGACTTAAACTCTGGCTCGTCACAATGACAATCTCACCGATTAACACAATTAAAGAATTCAGTCATATGGGTCACATCATGTAACACCTTGCAATTCAAGTCTGACGAACTTTCTTTTAAATGTAGACGGAGCTGTGAGCGATTATGTTTCCGATTAAACACACAGGTAAATGGCATCTTGGGCAGTAGAAACAATCACTGAGGGAGAATTGTGACATGGTCACTCTGGCAATCCGATAAGCGTGAGAAGTCGTTTTTAAGGACCTGCCAGTTGGACACCTTGAAACAGAAATTGCACATTTCCTGGAATGCAAAACAGTAAGTCATATCTAAAGTGACACCTGGGAATCCTATCACAAAAAGATTGTAAACAGGCAATGAAAATGCAAACTTCTTTCTCACTGAGACAGAGGTTAAGTAGAAACCTGCTGCTGCCTACTTTCATGTTCTAGACGTTTTAGGTGCTTTCTGCTCCTCCGCACATTGAGTTTTGATACCAGGGTTAATTACACAAAGTATACAAAGTCACAGTTCAATAGTAACCTGGTTTTGTTTTCGGTACAGTGGGGAAAACCAAGATTTCTTTTGATTTTGCTGTAAAAATGTATGTACTCAAACATTTACAGATGACACACACACACACACACACACACACACACACACACACACACACACACACACACACACGGAATGTTTTATACAAAACTGATTACTGCAACACATCCGCTACGTGTAACAGTGACTCTCCCACTGTCATTGTTGATGTTTTAGCGAGTCGCTGCATTAACACCATGGGGGAAAGAACTTGGACCTCAGGCTGTTTCAGCCTGCCTTCGCAAATAGATATACTCAAGTGATACTGTCGCAACTCGCAAATGAGAAAATATGTTTGATGTAGCCACTTCCAGGCACAAAACAATGTTACGAGATATTGGTTGACCACTGGTGACACTCAAGTCCTTTCCAATGTACTGCTCATTGCTCAGTGATGCGGTCCCCGATGCTTCTGGAACAGGGAGTGATTTGGGATAGTCTTCTCTGGTTATCCCAGCCTGTATAACAACGCAAAAGAGAAGCCAAACTAGCACGGTTTAGCTAACAGACAGAAAGTGACACACACTGAAAACACTCTGGTAGAACTTGCACTCCTGAGTTTCTGTTCCACACCTGCAAAGAGTTAGACTGTAATTAGACTGCATTAGGCTCACAGGACTATAATTATTTGGTTCATATGGCGCATCGGACCGAAAAGTGTCGCACGCCAAACTGAGTTTCCTGTAGCAAGCTGCTCGGGGTGAATAAATGTAGCGTTACGCCGATATCAGAGTTGCTTTCTGAATCACATTCTGCGCTGGCCTGAATGCTGCTCTAATCTCATTAACAGCCACTGCTCACATCATACAGCACTTAAGCTCCTTTCAGTCAAGTCTCCAGAAAACATCTCCTCAAGTGTGCCGTCTCTGCCTGAGCACAGACGAAATAAATACCGGGTGTGACCCACCCTTTGTGTCAGCTGGCACCAGGGAGGCCACAGCCAGCCCAGAAGCTATTCAAGCTAATCAAGATGTATTGAATTATTAAGTGAATCCTTGGCTTGCCGGTGTAATAAGAAGTTAGATAAAGATATTTTAAATTTAGATGATTCTGAGGCTATCAAAACAGGAAATTACATTGATTTTCTTCCTTAAACAAAAGATACACCATGGGCCGTGGGCCAGCCTGGCAGGCTGAAATGCTTGTTTAAAGGAGATGCTGATAGCTTTTATGGGTTTGAGCAAACAGAAAGCAATGTTGCATGGATGCAATTATAAACATATGCTGGAAAAATGTTAAAAGAAGGAAGGTCAATTCTAATTTCAAGAGGACAAAAAAAGGTATCCCCAACCCCCTCACATCCACTTTTAAATGCCACAGCTCTACTAGACACAGCTAGCCTTTAAAACATTACAGCCAACAAAAGGGAAAACGACCTCAGGCTAGCTGCCAAGTCAAGAGGGCTACGTGCCCGATGATTTTGAAAGCAACAAACCAATTCATCAGGTGCACACAAATCTTTAGGGATAAGATCAAGAACACAGCAATGCAGGGCAAAGGCAGGAAAAAAAAGGAAGGAAAACTGCAATTTCCCATTCAAAATTAACAACAGCCGGGTAAAAAAAAGAATCAACAACATTATAAAGCCATTTAACTTTCTAGTAAATGTGGATGTGATAAGAGTATGCATGCCTGGGATCAAGAACACTTTCCCCAAGTCTGCTTTGAGTGATTTGGCAGCTGGTCTGGCCATCCTGAGAGACATGGCAGGCAAGAGGGCAAAAAGTCAACAAGAAAAGAAAGCAGGACCACTGAGGCACTGACAGCAGATTAAGAGTAAGGACAGGAAAAAAAGAAAACAAAAATAGGATGTAGGCCAAACTGCTGGCTGAAGAGACAGATCAGTGTGACGTTTGAAAGACAGGGGGAAATGAGGAGAGCAGCAGGACTCAAATCTATGGCAAGCGACACATTAACCCAGCTTGCATTTTGCAGTTAAACCTTCAGTCCTACTTCAGTACTCCGTGGATGACGGCTCTTCTGTAAAAATGGCAGAAATCTCCCTACACCTACTCTTGCATCAACTGCCATGGTGATCGGATCTGCTTTCTTCTGCCAAGACCACATCTGCCCCGTGCCTCCTTCTCCTGCTCCTCCTCCCTGTCACTTGTTCCTCCTCAGTCTCTCCCTCGAGTGCCGAGCAGCTCTAAAAGCAGGCGTCTGGTTAACATCAAGTGCTCCTAACGACCTCGCGTTCATCATGCAACGCCGACTGCAAGAAATGTTGTCTATAGAAGTCAAAGCTGTCGGTTTCATTTCTTTATATTCATGTAATAAATATACACATGAGAAATAAAAGAGAAACAAAAAAATATTTGGTTCTAATATTCATCCACTTAAAGTGATCAAAGTTGACCCCGACAGACGTGATGACTATGTGCAGGTTTCCACTGTATAGTAATTATCATGTATAGAAATAGTTTATTCATTTTCAGTCAATCTGCTATTAGTTTCAGCTCTAGTGAATGAGTACATTAGCGCTGACATTAACCAAACTGCAGTAAATGTGCTTCTTGTTTTTTTTTTTACGGCTACCTACCGTTTACATTTTCACCTTATGCACTTAACTGTTTGCGTGTGCATGCCATTTAAAGTGTAGTAGATGGTTATAATGAACACTTAAATAAATAAATATTAACTTTTTTAA
This sequence comes from Bovichtus variegatus, assembly GCA_943593645.1. Lineage (NCBI taxonomy): Eukaryota > Metazoa > Chordata > Actinopteri > Perciformes > Bovichtidae > Bovichtus > Bovichtus variegatus. The sequence continues at coordinate 5,557,589 of CALSCE010000030.1, forward strand.
TCCGTGACCCAAAATTCAATCTTGTTGACAGATCTGTGGGTGCACATGTGATGGGACTGGGGACATGGTGTGCTGCGGGCAGTGCGCAGGGCGAAAGATGAGTGGCCTCATTTAGACAAAGATTTATGAGCTCAGCTGATGGCTGGGACACGTTCATGTCTCTGCCTCCTGTGTAGCAGGCCCAGATGAGCTGACCTTTATAAAAGCTCTTAAGCGGGTGCACAGCGGCTCTATTAAGAATACTCACATCTACCTCTAGCAAGGAAACACCTTTTGACATAAAAGCGCACAATGCCGCATCAGTACTCCGCTTATCCCACAACAAAACACATCATAGTATCACAAAATGGCACATGGGTATATCTGGTGTCCATACAAACTGGCAATAAAGTTATGGAGTTTAGTAAAAGGCAAAATTTGGAACCCCACTCCCAGTTGCTCATCTGTGTATAAGCAATTAGAGCAGCAGTCGGTCATTAAACAGCAAGATTAATGCCTTGTGATCGACTGTGCTCAGGGGGATTCTACCAAGCCTGGCCAGAAGGTTTTCTTCTCTCCTCTCCTCCACTTCCTCTTCTTGTTCTTCCTTATCTGCGAGGAAAGAGAGAGAGAACCAGTGGTGCTCTGTAAAAGCTCCATTACTAATTAATGAATATTTCTTGAGCAGAGAGGGAAAAGCGAGATAGATAGCAAGAGAGGAGAGGGGGACTGCTGCACCCATGGGCCAGAGCTGCATGCATGGTCGAGTCCCTGCGCTGTGCCAGTCAATGGAGATCTATCAGAGGGAGAGGGAGATGGAGCAGGAGGAAAAGAGGAAAGTGGAGGGTGGTTCACAGGCAGAAGATTAGCCCTGGAAAATTGATCCCCAAGCACAAAAGCCATCGGCCTCCTTTACTTTTTTCTCCTAAGAGCTGGTCTGGGTTTATCTATTCATCAGTCTCTGTGTTGCATACTGAAGTTTAGAACCACCTTTGAAGGGAGGAAGAAAATTAGAAAGCACCACAAATCCTGAGCCAAGGTTAACCACTGACTAATTATCTTTGATTCACATCCATGGCCTCTCTGTGACCACAGCCACACCAACAAACCAAAAAAAACCCTGATTATTTTCAGTGTTGTTTCGCAGTCGACTGGTATAGAAAATAAGAATGTGAACATTTGCTGTAAAGACAAAATACGGCTTTCACAGTATTAACAGGATGTTTAAATGCCATTCCAGAAAGCAATGTTTCCTGTCCCAATTATGCATTCTAAGTCGGTTTTCTTAATTAGCTTTAGCCATAGCCAGGACTTCATGGTCCAGACACTTAACTGTCCACTTCAAAGCTTTTGGACTCCATGTTTACAGCTAGCGTGTGGAGATTTCAAAATTCTGTTAAGACTCTCCCAGACTGTCTAAGTCAATAACATTTGGAAATTCTAAAAAGTGAGTGGCATTTCTCCATTTCTGAATCCTTTGCCTGGGGCATCCACTGGGCTGCAGTGTATACAACGGGCCTTACATCACTGTGGCACTGAATCACATTCATTTTTTGTGCGACATCGCTCCCGTCACTATCCCCGAGAGCAAATATGACATTACAATCTTTAAAATAGGATTGCAAGTGCAGAGTCACACAACCACATAACTGATGGCTTAACATTTTGCAGTAAGAATATGACTGTGTAATAGACAAATATGATCCTACATCTTCATATTGTCAAGATTTGTCAAGTCATATAGATTAACGCTTAAAAAGGCACAGACAAGTGTATCAATGCAGACGAAGTGGGACAAAACAGATACTAGTACTAATGGGCCTTTGTAACAAGCATCAGGCAATGAAAGAAATGTGGTTGCATGGCAGCAGCACCAGTAAAATAAACATACATTTATTGAAATAATACAATTGCAGTTTAAAAAAAAAAAAAAAAAAAAAAAGTCACAGCTTTTTTTGAAAAAAGGAAATGTGTGCCATTATCCCCAAAATATTAAATGATGGTTACGCCCCCTGCCCCTCTCTACGACAGCCCACTTTTCACTTTGCCTTCGAGTGTGGCCATTTAGAACAGCTATAAACATTTTGATTTCCGACGTGGTCGTAGAATACGTCATAACAACTCCTTCTTTTCTAGCTTAATCCGACTCCAACCGTACTAAGATGCCATGTTAGTGACAAGCTCACCAGCTTTGACCAGCAACAGATCTCCAGCAACAGGTCCAGGCCATTTAAATGCCTGGAAGAGCCCAGTAGCAACATTTTCAAATCATATATTTCAGTGGCTTTTGTTAAATGGGCATATGATATCGTCTCACATCGTTCACAGGAACCCAAATCAAAATGTTATCATGGCAGACGTTGTGTTATCGGCAAATATTGCATTGTTGTGCAAAGAATCGCCATAATATCGTACCATGATGAACTTGTGATTTACACACCTACTCATCATACTGTCATTGTAAACAACAGCTTTAATTTCAACAGATGTTTTGGTATTTGAATGCTGCGGAAATTTGTTGTCAACAAACATCTGTATTCTGCCGGTAGTGCTTCAAACAGAGTATCTCTCACAGATATGAGGGCAGTTCAATAAATTTGAAGTTGTGAGATTTTCACAGAAGACAGGAAAAAAAGGAGACAACACGGCCCTCACAGACTACTGAAATATGCCCTTTGGAACTGGATATTCTGCCCTGAGGTGCAAAGCAGGGTTGTTATTATTTCACCATTGAATCAAATAGGCACAGAGGAGAGAGCTAAAAACAAGAATAAAAAAAACTTTGAACTTGGCAAAGCCAAAAAAATTCCAAGAATTACTGCATACCAGCAAAAACAAAAACGATTGTCAAAAGATCATTGTGGGAAACAAGCTCACAGAGTGCTGCTAAATTAAGCTTTTCTTCCCTCCATCAATGGATGGCTCCCAAAAAATGTGTTCATCAACTGGTGGAGGAGAAGGACAATTTAAATGCAGTCCTCTCCTTCCCTCCCCCACCACTTCCCTCTCTCTTTCTCTAGAGATCTGACCCAACACCCAGTAATGAATGGATGTGTGAGCTCCAGGGACCACAGTGGAGATGGCTTGCTGATAACCTGTGCTGGAAGGCAGATGACTGCCTCTCCCCTTTACCCTTCCCATTAGCAACGAATAAGCCCTGCCTTCACATACTTGCAAGATAAAGTAAAAGCAAAATTAAAAGTATTCGTCAAGGCAGACAATTTTTCCTACATCTGTGTTCTTCGAGTTTTTCCCCCCAGACTTAAAATCAGAAAGGTAAAAAATGAATGCAATGTGAAGCCCACTACTCTGCAGTCACATGCAGCTGAGGGAACAGCGAACTAGAAAGACCCAAGAGGGAGACGTGGTGCCAGACTGCCAGCGGTGGAAGCCCCAGTGGGACTCTTACAAGGGAAGGACGCTATGGAGGGTGGGAAACGGGACCGGGAAAGACTAGTAAGAAATGTACCACGAAGCAATTACCCTCACAGACAGACATATATTCCTAATTTCTATGCAAAGAAAAAAGATCAGTGGGTCTCTAAGGGGAGGAAAAGGCAGTCATTTATCTTTTGCTTTGGATACCCCTGTTCAGGAGATTCCACAAACTTTTGAGGGGAGATGACGATGAAGAGCGCATGGCATTTGCATAAGAATACATGCCTATACTCAACCAGTGGGAGGGAGGAGACAAGTTATTTAATTTAGCAATGGCACTCACTTGTTGGGAATAATTTTCTGTGCATGGCCAGGGGAAGATTAGAATTGGTTTTCTCGTTGTGTTAGTACGAGCAAGGTTGTCCAACAGTGTAGAGAAGGGGCTTGGTGGTTACCCTTACACTTCCTTCAATGGTGATTAAGTGTCAGACATTAAAAGATCCCTCAAGTTTTCCGCCCTTCACTACTCTCATCTCTCTGGCTCACTCCTTCTCCCCTCATCTCCCTGGAGAGAAGGGATTACTGGCACACTGGTATACAGAAATGGCACTCAAAATTAAAAGACTTTCACAGGCCGCTAATCTAATGAGGGTGGAGGGGGGTGGCGGGTGGGGTGAGTAAGCACCATTTCAGCTTGCAGAAATGAAAGGAAATGAACAGATTTTCATGTTTACCGCCAACATTGCACCAAGACTAAAAAGAGGCTGAAAACCCAAAAAGGAGAGAAAGAAAAATTCCCAAGACAGGCTGGGACTAAAGGCACAAAACCCATCAAACTAGTGGGAAAACTGTGTGGCAGTTCAAAGGCAACAACAGTTGAGTTGGGCTGAACCAGCCATGGTCTGTCCTGCCAGCACTAGCTGGTAATTGTCAATTCGCACCTCCTCAAGAAGGCAGGCAGCCAGGAGAGTCCACAAACAAAATAGACTGTCAATCATCATCCTACTTCCTGGGCTACACACGTGCACTAAATTGTTCACATGAAACGTGACAGAAGTATGTCTGTAAAGAATGAAAAAAGGGCTAGAGAGAGAAGTTCAAACCCTGGCTCACCTCTGCATAGCTGGCCAATCATGGCCTGAAGTGGGTGTGAATACTTGCGCCTTAAAAAAGGCTCTAGAAGAGGACAGTAGCATCCCGTCTTCAGTGGTACAAACAGGTGCTCATGTACAGGTAAAGCCATCTAGACAAAAGGTCCTGACATTCCTTCATCCCCCGTCTCAGCTGTGTTATCAGGTCCCAGGACACACCATCCTGGACAGACTGATCAGCAGCCGCAGAACGGAGGTTGAAGGAGAAAAAGAAGCCCTCTGGCTGACTTTAGATCCATCTTGAGAGGCTGCTCCACTTCATTTCACCGGCGGAGCCCCACAGCAGCTACAGGAGGGAGAAAGGCTCAAGAAGCAGGAGGAAGGACGTCTTCCACAGGAGAGAAAGGTGCCGAAGCTTCCAAAACAGGAAACACATTACACCGCCCATCTGGGAACCATTCACACCAAGACACTGTTGAGTCTGGGTGCAAACACTTGAGAAACATGAGGAGTGGGGAATGTGAAAAATCAGGTGCTCGGGATGCACGTCTCTGTGACTGTCCATGTCAACATCATTCTCAAGAGGAAAAGATGTGATCTACATGTAAAAATTCAAAAGAACACCACATCAGAAACGAGAACTGCCAGAAGTCCTGCCAAAACATGATTCATCAGTTTCAGAATACCTGGAAGGAAAACACAGTGCAGACCTTCTGGTCAATATTCAATTATATTATTTCTATCTCCTGAATCACAAACAGTATCGCGTTTACCGTAATTTCCGGACTATTCAGCGCATCTGAATGTAAGCCGCACCCACTGAATTTTTAAAAAATATGTATTTTGTACATAAATAAGCCGCACATGTCTATAAGCCGCAGGTGCCTACCGGTACATTGAAACAAATGAACTTTACACAGGCTTTAACGAAACACGGCTTGGAACAAAAATAAATAGGCTTTTAAACGCCTTCAACTTGAAAGCTGCATCATATGCCTTTCTCCGTGTCTTTGCCATGATGAGGGTGACAAAATGACCGTAATCAGAATCGTGACCATTCATAATGTCCGCTGTTTAAAATGTCCGCTGTTCATAATGTCCGCTGCTGAAGACATTCCAAGAACTAATAATGCAATTGAAGGTTGGCATAATGTTTTTAGAGGTTCATTTGGTACACTGAATGAAACACCGAGAAATTTCGTAAAAAAGTTAATTATCGTAATGAATGGGAAGTTTGAGCGCGCTCGATTTACGTCACATTATGCGACGGTGCTCAGTTTTTTGGCGACATGAAGCTTGTGAAAGCGGGAACAATCCATAAATTAGCCGCGTCATTGTATAAACCGCGAGGTTCAAAGTGTGGGAAAAAAGTAGCGGCTTGTAGCCCGGAAATTACGGTAATCTCCCCAAAGCCAGCGTCAGAAGAACATAGCAATGACTCCAACAACTTACAAATATAGACTCTCCATACCACCCCCCTTACTTGAAATATAGCACACTCTATTAGAGGGCCTGAGCCAGATGCTTCAGGTAATTACCAGGACCCGTTAGGCCTGAATGAGCTGCCCATCGTAGCCTTCAGCTCCCATTTTGAGTCCACTTCAGGCACAATGTCCCATAATGAAGGAGGGTCACAGACGGGCTGAGCTTGGCTCAGACTCCAAAGTTCAATCTACATGGCAAAGAGCATGAATAAAGATGGCCTTCTCCCATCTTTCACCGCTGTTACTGTTACTGAAAAGGGAAAACAAGAAAGTGGGGGGTGGATGCATTTGCCTCATTTCTGCATGCTGCATTTCTTACTCAAGTTATGAACGGACTGAGCTCAGCTTCCCATCCCTTCTTCTTCTACTTCTTCTTCATCAATGTGACTAGGGCAGCGGTCGCTTAGATATGATAACCCTCTCTCAAACACACATGAAATAATTAGACAGCATGATGCCCAGTGTCTCCAGGGAGAGGGAGTTGCCCTACAGGTGTTGGCACTACTGCTGCCAACTAGCCTTGCTGGCTAGTTTATCAGAGGAGGTTGGGGGGAGGGGGGGGGGGGGGGGGGGGGGGGCATTGGGGAGGTATCAGATTACACAGATTTTAACACATCCCTGAGGCTCTCACTTACAGGGTGCATCCCCTGTGCCTACCTGACAATCAAGCAGTGGAATCTGTATCATTTTTCATTGTACAACCAATAACGCATGTTGACAGGGTGATCGATGTTCAAGTGCTTCTTTTACAAAAGCTGCAAGCCCTCTACACTTCCCGCTATCTTTTACAGCCATCACTCTTTTAGCTTTATAACCTTGAATGAATCCAACAAAAAAGGTGCATTGGTAGGAGAGGTGAATTTCATATTCATAGATTTATTTTTTCTTCTTACTTGTAGTCCTCTGCCGCACTCTTTAATCATCTAATTTCACAAAACAACTAGAAAAACAAATTAACTGACTATCTGCCAAACTGTCACACAGAAGCAGAGCAAATGACCTGCTCCTTAACTAGAACAACCACCTCTTTGTCAAGGAGCACTCTCCCTGCTCCCTTGAACTCAATCAATGAATCCCGACAAGCACCCTGGGTATTGTTCAGTATCTGACCCTGACCTCTGACCTCCACGTGGTGAGGGGGCAGCATAATGAGCATGTACTTGCACAGCTTAATAAAACATACATTGCTTTTTCCAAATGACAAGCCCTTATGTGTATGCAAAGCGGACCCCACCTGCAAGCTCGTGGTGGATGAGATCGGCGAAGTTGGGGTCGTCCCCCCACCAGAAGAGCCAAAGCTCCCTCCGCCCCGGCCGCTGACAGCGCCGCCATACGCTTAGCACGTCGGCCTTCAGGCAGCGGCTGAAGCTGCATAGGATGGGGTCCTCCTCCGTCACTGGAAAGAGAATGGGTGCAGAGGTGGGCCCCTGCCACACAAACCGCTTCCATTTGATCCCTGTCAAGTCAGCCTGCAAGACAAGGGAGAGGGAGAGGGGGAGAGAAAGAGATTGTCAGTTTGCAGAGTTGCTGCTTCAGGATCCACTCAACACCTCGGAGTAAACGTGTGCTGAGCACAGTGCAAAGAGTGGGTATTAAACCTCTTCTATGGGGCAGTTCAACCACCAACTACTTCTGACAACAAGTCACCCGGGCTGTCAAAACCGGAGGGTGAAAAAACAGAGAAGGGAGAAGAATGAAAGATGTGAAGATACAGGGTAAATGACAAGAAAACAGAGCACCATTGTATCTTGATATTTTTAAAAAAAATAAATAGAGAAATTGCGCTTAGCTATTGGAACGTTTGTTTCTTTCTACAAAAGAACTGTGTACTGGTACTTCAGGTGCTTTCAATATCACCACGAACAACATGTTCGAAAGGCAGTAAAAAAAAAAAAAAAAAACTAATGCTGGTAAATGTGGTCTCACCACCTTAATCCTCATTATTGGTGAGTGCTGGGGGGGTGCTTTGCCTTTCTATAAACGCTGTCTGGCTTTTATAGAGGGAACAAAACACACAGGAAAAAGCCTCATAGGCAGTAAATCACTGGCGGGGTTATTAAGTGTTAAAGCAGGAACATTATGCTCCACTGCTAGCTAGTACTGCTGCTAATCATCCAAGCACCGACAGTCTACCCATGTCTACCCTATAACACATGCCCACATACACACATGCACACAGCAACTACCACAAAACACACACCCGATGCCTTAGGCGTACATCCCCATTTCCGCCTGCAATCTTGGTCCTCTATCTATCCTTGTAGACATTTCAAGTAATCTGCGCGAACATGGGACTGCTCATTTTCATGCCGTTTAGCCCTATTCCGTTCAAGCCGAGTTGGCAAGCTGTCCCTCTGTATATTCAACCAATTAATCCATTACAATTCAGGGGATATCTTAACTCAAGTGCAGAGGCGCTGAGCCTGAACAAGTGATTACCCGTGGTTATGGCGATGCGGTGGTCTTTCACCTGGCTAGGGATAAGCTGGAAGATTTGTGGTGTTAGTTGTAATAGTGGTGGTGGGGGCTGGGGGTAGGTTGGCGACTGTAAAAACAGAGCATTGTATGGCGTCAGCTGGAGCAGAGCTGGATCACAACAACAGGTTAGTAAGCAATAAGACATAGTGAGCACACAATAGTTTTGACTATATTTATGACTCCTGTGCATGTCCAAGTAATACACCACAGCAGCGTACTGGCAAGCTTGTTATTCCACAATTCTGAAGTATATACTGTATGCATCATCGATAAACAGAAAGCATGTGTTTAATTTGTTCTCCACCACTAAGTCGAGGGGAAAACTGCCTGGCACACATACAAAAAGTGTCATCATAACTTAGCACAGCAGTCGTCAGGATGCATGATCAAAACATCATGACCTCCAATGAACAATCAGGCTCCCAAGGTGCAAACAGCAGAGCTGGGTCTGTGTGCAATGACAGAGCTGCAGCAGCTAGGCTGCTCTTTCCTGCTGGAGTATGAGAGGCACTACATTACACCTGCATCTTGCTAGGAAACATCTGTGCGCACAATACAAGGGGAGAGTGGGAACAGCAGTTAACTGTGAAACCAGATCATAAGCAGTACAGAGAGGCAATTAGCAAGTGACCCCCCCCCCCATCTTACTGACCATGGGTAGTCCCCAAAGGTAGTGTGTTTCGTTGTGGAAAAATGTCCTAAAAATTATATTATGGCCCTCCTCATAGATATTAGTATCACATTTTTTGGCATGATTATGTGCTGCACACAGACAGCCAGGCATCAAGCTGGTGAAAGGCTTTTTTTTTTTCACATATAGATATAGAGGGTTAAAAAGGTCTCTCAACCAAACATTTCCTACTGCATCATCTTCCATGTAATCGTTACATTTACAAGAACAAAGATTGATAGGGCAACGCAAACTGCTCTCTATCCAAGCTGCAGCCAAATAAAATTTGACTACAGCAATTAAGCAGTTACAATCTGTTCTGAAACAATTAGTCCATTACTTGGTTAGTCGATCATTTGAAAATGAACTGATGACAACTTGGATTACTGTAAATTATTCAAGAAGTAACAATAGAAAAAACAACATTTGATGATTACAGACTTTCTCAGCTGGCAAACAGGTTTAATTTGTGGAAACTGTTGCACGGATCCGCAACACAGAGTCGTAGGGCAATTCTGCAACTTTATGTGCATGTGGTCAAGAGAAGGTTAAATAGTTTCATTAACAGTCAGATTGGTATCAGGTGACTGTTAAAATGGGACAGCGGTGAAAACACTGACACGCTTCTTGTTATTGACTACAGTTACTGTGCTACAACTGTACAGTCGGGGCAACTTGAACCAACTGACCACATCCTGTGGCCACAGAAACTTTGATCTGGTTCATTGCGGAGATGTAGATACTGTAGTAGTGGGCACAGCTAGAATACTGATTAATGCTGCTGCTGCGCTGTTAATGAGAGAATGAAATACAACAGCCTACAAGAGCAGAAGGTGAGACTCTTCATTTTACATTACACATCCATTCATCACCTTTTTAGCGACGGTTTCTGTCACAGTCAGGATGTTTGCATCTATGCTGCAGCATCGCTGCCAAGTAGGCAATTAAATATATTATGAATCTTTCCTTTAGAATATACGGCACACAACAAAAACCCTCACTTCAGCAACTGTGGTATACAGGAAAAAGTATAACCAAATGTGTGTTAATGTCTACAAGCAATTTTCCTCAGTAATAAATGTACTTATTGAATGTATTGTGTTTATTATCTTAAGTCTATAAATGAACTATCCACCCTCAATATCTAACATCATCATTAACAGGCACTACATTAATAAACTGTCACAGCCACTTCAATTCTTTATAATCATTACTCTGCAATAAAAGATCACTACAGACACATCTCACACAAGTTAAAAGTTTTATTTTCAGGGGCTTCAGTATTGAAATTACAACATTATCATAGTTTAAGATAGATGAAAAAAAAAATATGAATATTATGAAATCTATTTCATATTGAAAACCTTAAAGTGCCATCAGTGACAATAACTATCACATGTAAAACACTCAGTTTGATCAATACTTGACATCTGCTACATTTTTCCTCATGCATTTTGATTTCGCAAATTTATTTATTTATTTTTTAAAAAGAAGGTGCTGCAAGTGTTTACTACAGTGCAATGACAACGTATGCAATGCATCATGTTGACCAGTTACAGTGTGGAGTTGAAAAGTGCTCACTGACATTCAGACTGACGTTCTTTTCTCTTTTGCACTGCTCGGATGCTACAGAGCAAAAAGCCCAACCAGTTTTACCTCCAGTCCTCAGTGAGATGCTGAGCTTAATACTGTGTGTGTGGTGAGAAACTGAAACTCTAGAACGTTTTATAGTCACTAAGCAGACCTTTGTGGCGTTTGGGTCAGTTGGTAGTCTTACCAAGTATACAGTATGACCACACGCTATTACCACAAAGTGAGAAAGTGAGGATCTGAAGCAGCTCTACAGCTGGAGGAGTTCATTTTAATGACACGCGTCTAAACCTGCTAAGCTTAATTGGGAGAATTAGACAAATATGTCTGAAGTCGCTTTCAGTGAAACGGGTCTCTTCCTGCGAGACTTCAAGCTAAATGCGTTTTGTTTACACAGGTAATAAGCCAAGTATTTGCACTGCTGATTCGTAGTGGATGTAAACTCATGAAGACTGAAAATGTGTCTATAAAATGTATGATTCTACAAACAGTAGAGTAAAAACCAAATGTCCCTGTTGAAACACTAAATATTTTTGCAACAATTTGCACATGATGAACTAGACACAGATGATTTGTTAAGGTTTGTGTAGCACTGCTGGGTGGCAACACTGGGTTTGAAACAGAAAAACAGAGACTGACTGATTGCAAGCGTTGTAAGAAACATCTGCCTTGCAATAAACTCTCGCGACACAATGCATCTTCTACAACATCATCATCCCAATAACAAATTACATTAACTGATTTTTAGTTGAATGCTGTGAAACATTTAAGGTCTTTGAAAAGACTGCTTCTTAAACAAGCAATCTCTCTCTCTAGTTACACAGATGTACGGTAACGGTAAGCTATATTATTTATTTAAACTGCCATTAAAACTGCAATTTTAATAGCATAAAAATTTTAATTAAATTAAAAGTCATAAAAAGGTTATGGTGTAGAAACATTAAGTCAAATTGCTTGTAGTTTGTCCCTGTTTGGTTTTCAGATTTTGCACAAAATGCATGCGATTGTGTATTAAAACAAACTGTAGACCACGGACAACATTTTAACTTATGTCCGTACATATTCCTGAGCCTGACGAGGCAGAACTGAATAGCCCCTCTGACAAAGAGTAGACATGTCACCACTCCACTCCTCATCAACAACGTCCAAGAGGATGACTGCTGCTCTATCAAAGATAAATGGGCCTTCTGCAGTTGTTCTCTCCTTTCAAAATAAATTGGTGGCAGCCTGTGTGCAAAAACAGAGGGTGCCACAGATTTCTGTGCATTTCCTTGTGACGTTCATGCGCTACTATAAATCTACACGTTTTTCTACCTGCCTGTGTATTAATAAATGCTCAAGTATGTGAACAACCGCTTCCAGGTCATGAGAAGTTTTATCTTTCATATACCAAAGCCAAACATTCACATTGTTCAGGAGAGAATCTACGACCAAAGGCACTGGATACGGGAAGGAAGATTTCCTGAGGTGACACGTACTTCGGGATTACGACCCCTGATTTAGCCAGCTGCTCACCTTCCCTCTGGCCACTTAGGGTTCCGGGTCTCAGTGGGGAACACTGTGTTCAAACAGCTGCCTTCCTGCCTTTCAAGATATGAGACAAGCAACAGGTGAAGCTGCTCAAATCATGTCACAGATGCTCCTCTCCCAAGTCTCTTTTCCTGTCTGTCACCTCTCACACTCAGTTAACCCTGTCATGGTGCAAAGATGAAACTAACAAGTGTTTGCATGTTTTGTTGAAATTAATGCAAATTCAATCAGTTTCATTCAAGCAACTTTATATGCAGCTCTTGTTAATTTAGTGTATGCAACATTCAATGCAATCACAAAACAGAACATGTTTGCTAAGAGCTTTTCCAAATGTTAGAACACGCTGAAATGCATGGAAGCTCAAACTACAAACGTCATGAAAAGCCAGCTACATATGTGCATGCTTAATGATGCAGAAACTACATTTACACATCAAGTTCATTCCGATAAGCCTGGTTTAAAAAATAATAATAATAATTTAAAGTATGCAACAAGTAGTATAATACTCCCGAGAAGACTGTCAACTGAGAAATGAAGAGGGGAAAAAGTACCACAATGTATTCACATTCTTTCACCATAAAACCACAAAGTGGAGTCTGTTCAGCAAATGAGTCATACCAGCAGTGGTGTTATGCTTAGTCTCAGTGTGCAGGAAAATGTCAGCCAGACAGGCACAGCACCACAACTACCAGCCTCTACCTCGCCTGTCCACTGTAGCCAACTACCTTCAAGTGCTGTTGTAAACATAGTAATTACAAGTTCAGCACACACAATCGACCCAACTAAGTAGTATTGAGAGAGTGGGGATTATCTGCAATGAAATGTTACCTTTAAGGGGGCGGACAGTTTGGAAGCTGTGGCAATTTGTGGCAAAAGCAGTGTAGTATTTCACCATGTTGTTATAATACTACATTCTATGTCAACATTACTATTGATGCATTTCCACTCTCACTCAACTTTTAATAACGTTTTTTTTTGCATATATTAACAAATCAATCTAGGGTCGATGCACTATGTGGTCTTTAACTTCTGGCACTGCACCACAGCGTGGTTCTGTGTCATTTAATCTATAACAAGACTAAGGGTTACATTTTAGCATGCGACAAAACACATGTCCAACTTCCGACTGTGGAAGCAGGATGTTCAGAGGAGCTCATGGAGGTAGTAGCATTACACTCTTCAGCTAACCTACAAGTCAAAGTGTAGTTAAGCCTGCTGACAAGCCTATTAACTGCAACAACAAACACATTCAGACCATGCTCTTGATTATCCAGCCAGGAGGAGGAACTGTACACACAATCAACAGCTTTCCATATGCAAGTGAAGATTGTGGACTACACAGTGGATTCCCACTGCACTCTTTAGCCTATCTCACAAGGGATTTAAAGAATATGCGTGTAATGTCAACTGGCCACAACTGACAACATGATATGATGACAAAGATAGAGAAAGGGGGATACAGTATATGCTTTGTCCTAATGTACAGTGTAGTCTATGGTAGTAGAAAGTGTAGCTTAGATATGTAGTTACCTAGATGTTTGTAATGCCCAGGAATGCATGCCAAACATTATATAATCAGCCTGGGGCCTGTGCTCTAGTTGGTGTGAATACTGGAAAATGAAGTCCAAGGAGATTAAGCCACTGACAAACAAGATGATGACATATTACGTAAATATTTAACGTGTGCAAACAAGTACCGTTATCATAAATAATCTCGTTGCATGGTTGTTGCAAAAAGAAAAGAAAAGAAAAAGAGCGTTCCCGGCAAAGTAGAAGGGGCGTGCTTTTATCGACAAGGTGTGCAAGTTTGGCATTGACACTCGTCCCTCCAGGAGTTGTCAGTGTTATGCATAAACACAGCATTTCACAGCTAATGTTCAGTGATGCTCTCCGCGATGCAACTTAACGCTGCAAACTTAAGCGCGTGAGGTGTTTGGTTCACGGGTCACTACTTAATAATAAAAACAAAAACAAAGTGGAAACGCAGTGAGAACGAGCTCGCAAGTTAATAACAAACAAGGTGTCGAGGCGAAAGGGAGAAAGTGCTACAACAACTAACTCGCTGAGTGAACGCGGTCATGCTTTTGACAGTGAAATGCACAACATGTATTTCCGTGCTCACAGGCGATATGTTGCTGTGTGTATCCTGAGACATTTAGTAAATGAAGCTTTACAAGCGAGTGGCGTTAACCTTGAATGTTTGCTTTGCGAATAGAAAAATGGAAATGTAGCAGAAGCGGATGATAATAGACAGGCCGTGACACGCATGCTAAGTGACAAAGTGTTCAAACAAGGGAACACGGAGACATTAGCGAACTGGGATACCTTGTTGCCCTGAAATGATGTCAGCTCGACAGGGCCGTAAGCCTAGCTAAGCTCCTATCAACTGATGCCTGTGTGGCTAACGTTAGCTTAGCCCCTGTTCAGCTAGTTAAAAATGGCTGCTTTCCTTTAGTTTTAAATATCTTACCAGACAGAATAGATTGGAATGGCAATCCTCCAAGCTGGCCCCGTTTGGTACATAACAAGAACTCATCCTTCTTCACTGCGAGATCCAACTCTCCATCATTTCACTTCCCGGGAAATAGAGAACAATTTGCGAATTTGTCTTTTCAAAGATGTGCAGGCTTAATCAACGAGAAATATTTTTTGTAACATTTGGCTGGAGGATAGTTAATTCAACAACCTTCCGATTGCAGTTCCCCCGCCGGAGCTAAAAGCGGATAAAAGAGACCGTGTGGGCTTTATGTCGACATCTCAAAAGCATACAGTAAAAACTCATTAAAGGAAGCGGAAAATGTTCATAAAACAAAAAGAAAAGGAGAGCAAAGAAGCAACTCTCCCCCTCCCCCTTAGTCCTAAAACGGTCTCTGCTTTAAAAAAATAAAGACGTCCTGCCTTACTCCTCCATCACAAAAATTAGTCTAAAAACGAAATACATCCTGTGGAAACCTCTCGAAATCTGCCATCGGCCTATATTTTAACGATTATTTCGGTCATAATTTCAGCCTCGGTTCCTGTTGGTTTCCATTTGAATTCATGGATTCCTTTCTTTAATGGCGGCCACAGGGACAACTCTGCCTTCCACAGCCTATTGGCTCATTCGTGGTCAAAGCTTTGTCAAGCCAACCGAAGACAGACCAACACACATCACAAAGCAGGCAACATTTCCGGAAAAGTAAAAGTATAGAACTATTTTTGTTTAATATTACGAGTAATGCTATTGGAATTGCGTTAGGAAAACCTGACATTATGAATGACATTTTATTACTGAATAATATATTTGATTTCTTTATGTATTTTGTGTCATGAAAAGGTGCTGCAACATGCAACAAACTGTGGGCGTTTTATTTTGACAGTCCTGACAAGCTCTTCCGTGTTTTAGTATGGCTGACTTGACACTGTCGTGGTCATGAGGGCTGTAATAACACAAGACTGATAGGTATTGCCGCTAGGCCAGCGCAAGTGGCGCTACTGAGCAACAGATTTTGTTACCAATGATCAAACCATATAAACCTGCTCACTTACACAGTGCACCACCTAGCGCATGTGATGTTGCACTTGCAATTGAAATGTGCAAGCAAGATGCAATGATGCGCCCTTTGTTTTGTTTTATTTCAATAAAATACATTAGTTTCACCTCGATTTCGCAGAGTGTGGCGAGAGTGAGACACAGAAACCAGTAAAATCAAACATTTATTAGGTGCAGAAACAAATGCATATTAATGAAGACATTCAAGGAGCAATTCAATCAAGAGGACAAACTGAGTTCAACACATAAATAAAAATGTTTGTTGACACTTGCAATAAAAAAGGGCAAGGTTATGAATTATGCAAATACAAAGAGAGAAAGGTTCAAATGTCTCTACAGCAGGCAACAGTTTTTATAAATGTCTGTTCAGTACAGTTCATATTAGCACACCTAAGAGCCAACAGTATTAGTTAGTTTGTCATTTGTCATCAAACCTCAGTAAGGCTGAAATGCACACATTTAGCCACCTCTTTATTTACATATTGTTTTAGATGTGGAAAAATAAAACCAGAGTATTTACCCGAGTCATTTTTTTTCATGAAACATCTGTAACTGTTGTGCACAGCAGAAATCAATCGAATCGAATTGGTCACATTTCATCACTTGCTTGACAAATTTACACAACATAAAATTTATTTTTGTTTTTCTTGCTGCTGGAGCAGCAACAATAAAACCAACATTTTGCTCAAGGACAATTTGGCCGGATGAACAGTTGTCTTCAGGATATTATCTGTATTTTACTTCTTTATTTGGCTGCAGCCAGCATTTACTTCTAAATTATTTCTTACTGAAACCAAACAGTTGTATTTTAATAAACTCCATGTTGTTTGCTCTCGAATAAGCTCAGTTATCAATCAATCAATCACATTTTATTTATATAGCCCAATATCACAAATTACAAATTTGCCTAGGGGGCTTTACAAATTGTACAGCATACAACACCCGAAAGTCATGCATAGAATTTTTCGAAAATATTGCAAAACATCACACAATTGAGAGCTGCAAACTCTGATCTCATACAACCAGCATCCACGCTGGTGTTGGGCCAAACCAAAACGGCTTCAATTACAGCTGCAAATTGTAAGAGAAATAAAATCAGGGGTTTTTCAGCATTATTAGCATTAGGCCTAAGGTTCACTGATTTTAGAGGGCCTCTGTGTCCAGTTGAATTTGCGTTACTACCGGGGATAAGAGCTTTCCTCCGTAGGCTGTGCAAGCAAATAGTTGGTACAGTCAGTGCTATTGGAGCTGACATTTATAGCTAATTTTAACAATTAATACAATTCTTATACTGTGGATAAACTATTATTACAAATGATACTGTATATACAAAATAGTTTGACAAATTCTTCCATCATTATCCCTCTAATTTATTTGGTTCAAATATTCTGCTTTTGTACAAGCAAAATCAATTATTCAGGCAACCCAAGAATTTTAACTAAATTCAGCCAACAGAACTTTCTTTCCATTTTTACCCCAGGGCACACTCTCAGCTAGAATATTACTTCCTCTAATTCCAAGTGTGAGTGCTGTAGGTTTAATGAGTTTTAAGCAAGCCCTCGTCCCATCATTGTGCAATGCCTCCTAATTATAATACAATATAAGCTGTCTTTAGTCATGGTATTTTCTTTTTAGAAATTAATGGCAACAGGTTGGCCAGCTAGCCTATAATTCAATCTATTATTACTAATGCATAATTCCCTTAAAACGCAACTTGTATTTAGTACTATCTTCTAGTAATACCACTGCTTTTGCCATGTAATCCCAACATTACAAAATGTCTCTGTAATTTTTATTTAAATTTGTGTTCTTATTTAAGTCATTGGAGTTTTCAATATTATATGTACGTATTATATGGTTGTGTGTTCATAAATCAAAGCTGTACAACAACTTGTGACAGGTATTTTCTAGAAAAAAATATAGAATCATAAGTAACATGTCATGCTTGCAATACTGAAATTGAGAGCTGATATAAAACATTTTTTAAAAAGCCTTAAAAGTGGTGATGACAGCAGGTCCTGATGGCAGAAAATAGCTGTCTGCTCCTGAAACGCTGAAGGAGTCATGAAGTTGTTGCAGCCTAAAGAGTGATAATACTGTACAGCAACATGTGAGGAAATCAATTTGTTCCACGTATTTATTGGGAGGGTACTTCACCAACTCGACTTGCAGCGGGTGAAAATGATGTGGACACTTGAAGGCAACATACAGTGTTTGTTCATTCAACAGATAGAAAGATAGAAATGATCTGATCCGACAGAGATATGCTAATAATCCAAGCACTTTGAACTAATTACCAATACAATGTATGACAAGAGTTTCGTGCGTGTATTGTGCCGTCTCCAAGGCCCTGCGACATAAGCCTTGTGTCTTTCATGTCATCCCAAAGGATCGAGCAGCTTTCTCAACCTTAAATCTCTCCATAGGAATGAATGATAATCTCACATTCAGTGCTTCCCACGCTTTATCACCACTCTTCTTGCTACAAAAAAAAAAAACAATTGTGCCATGATACCATCTGTATAAGATTGTTTAACAGAGAAAACATCTAATAGCACAGCCGATGAGCACAGTTGTCACAGCAGGGTAACTAATGTGGATACCAGATTGCTATCATATCTGCTGATGGTTTTCTCTCACTTATCTCCAGCTCCCTCTTATCTAAGTCCCACAGAGACATTCTGTCATATATATCTATCCCAGCAGCACTCAAGAATATTGGGGGAATGAAAGTGTGAGATAGTTTGGAGTTGGCCAACTGCTCTTTTGACATTTGATTTGCCTTGCTCTGCCATTCTGCTGTAGGAACATTTGCCAGAGAGCCCTGTCCCACTGTTGTGTGACTAAACCCTGCATGAGAAAGTGAATAATAATTCTGAGATTTAGCCAGAAAGAGAACATGGCTGACTGTAATGAAAGCCTGTGGTCAGAGTAGAAGAACATTAGTTAGCACTTTCTATGACGCCCATGTCTATAATGCATTATAAAGATACTGAGAATGCGTTATAATCTACTTATAGCTCTGTATAATTATAGTTATAATCTCTCATAAAAATTCCTAATTATTTATTACAATAACCATAACACATTATAAAGAATTTTATAATGATTTACAAGGTCAAGGATCATAATACTTCATAATTGCTAGTCATTCAATGCATTATAATCACTGTTATAATGCATTATAATGTGATTATTAGTTACTCTAAGTGATAATTGGGTGCTTTAAGTGAAGTTAATAAATTCCTGAGAGATAGGCAGATATAATACATTACAAGATGGTTATAAGTTACTATAAGTGGTCATTGTTTGCTTGAAGTAAAGTGAAAAAACAATCTCATTAAATAATCTAAGTCAATGTAGTGTTTAGAGTGAGTTTTTTGGGGGAAACATTACATTAGTGAAATGTAAATGTCCATCATTTAGTTGTGTCTAACAGGAGAACCTTACCAGTACTCAATTTATTATTTATGAAATGAATTGTGAATCGTTATATTATGATGCATTTTAACAGCCATTATAATGCATTATAAAAAGATTATAATGTATGGGAATTATAGCAAACTATAATCCTTGCAAGAAAAAATATCAGCGGTTAAATTATACAGTGCTATAATCAGATTATAACACATTATGCGTTTTTTTGTTGCTGCTGTTTACATTCCTCCTGATGCAAATTCAAAAGATGCACTACAGGAATGCACTACTGTTTCTGTTGTGTGTGTGTGTGTGCGCGCGTGTGCGTGTGTGTGTGTACGTGCAGCTGTGTAGGGCAGGAGACAGGACACAAAGCGCTGTTACTGAAAGATCACAAGAATCACGTGACTTATTTGAAAAGCTTTCTGTAAAAGAATCAATAAAATTGACCACCCAGGCAGGAAAGGCTTTCCTCTTTACTGGCGGACACGGCTGAGGCATAGTTCAACAGCGTAACTTGTGTTTACAGAGGCTAAGTGGTAATATCTCATTCTTGGCCTCTGCAGAGGAGGAATAGTTATGAAGAGGGTCAATAAGCGTGCCACGTTCAAATAAAGTAGCCCTCCTCCCTGCCCCGTGTTAACGCACACAGAGATATGTGCTCTTTGCTTTCACCTCCTTCCTGTCCTCTGCCTTTCTCTCTCTTAGACACGCATACACACACACACACACACACACACACGCACACACACACACACGCACACACAAATATTTATACACACTGCTTATTGAGCACCAACAAACCTGGTCTGCAAAGATGGATTGAGAGCAAGCACTTGTTCAATTCATTTACTCACATAATGGCACTTGGCTGTGACTGCAAAGTTATTAAAATGTGGGATAAAAGAAATCTTAAGAGCCAAGGTTGCGCTTGAATTATAATGATATAATATTTTAACGTTATAAATATTAAATATAAAGACGCATGAGATTCAGGTACTTACTTTGTACGGTTCATATTCTGTGGATGGCAATTAACCCTTTTGTAATTAGTTATAAAATAAAATAATATAAATAAATATACTGCTTTTTTTTGTGAACTAGGCAGTGTCTTATTAAAAGGACGAAACTGAAGAAAAAAAAACTTGAAAATAAAAGCACCAGTTCTAGAGTCTGCTGGAGAAGTTGCATATGGGAATGAGTAGAGTAAATCTAACTTGCACTGCAACATAAAACGTAATGACACAGTTGGCTAGTGAGCCAGGCAGTAAAAATAAAACTTGACCTGTGAACTGAGGGAAATAGAAAACATCATGCACAGCACTTAATTGGCTCTCGTTTGGCTCAAGTTCAGATGTATTTAAAATGACATTCTTTAAGTTTTAGTGAACAAGTTTCCTGTAACAAGGAATAGAGCATGGGATATTTGTGAAATGATCGCTGTGATCCTATTGCTACAATGTCCTTTGGGATTGTGTTAACCATTAATACAACTATTATTTTACCTTACATAAATGAGAGAAATATGCATAAGAAGTGCAAAAATATTATATTACATACAACCCACAATAGTGAAAGTTTGTTTCTTTTCTTTTTTTTAATAATCAAGACATTTATAAAGATGCAGTCTTCTCTTATTGACGATCACTACAGAATAAATGTTGCTTTTTTTAAAATTGTTGGTACACCTTGAAGTAAAACATCACATCAAGGCACCCTGTGAAAAACCTAGAAGATTTTAGGGTCAGGCGTCGAAATGTCGAGAATAAAATTTACCTTTCAAGATCAAAGTTGAACTGAAAATAAATTAAAAAACTGGCGTTAGTTAGAAAGTTCAACATTTTGACTTCATTCTCCACATTTCCACTATTCTCAAAATACAAAATAAAATGAAAAATTGTGCATGTGATTTTTTTTCTCCTTTTTGCCTGGCCCTAATAATCTTCCATGGCACCTGATTATAATTTAATGAATGAAAATAAATGTCTGGCATTGATGTGTGCTGGTGTGAGCTGGAGGCCTGCAGCTCCAGTCTAATCGCTGTCAGATCAAGTGTGTGAGGGGGCGGCTGATTGGCAGGTGCTAGGTGGGCAGAAAAAAAAGGTTTGTAAGGCAACACCCGTATCAGCAGTTTCTGAACTTACTCTAGCACACCACCTAAACTTGAATGAACCTAAAACTCCCGTCCCTCCCACATTCAGAGACAAGCACAGAAATGGCAAATTGAGATTTTATTCGTATGACAAAGTGGGAGCAGCCCTCATCATTAGCTTGAGAGGTGCAGAGTGCTGAGGATGCAGAGGGGCTGGCTCCGTGCCCTCAGCCTCCATCTGAGCAGCCGGGTGGAGTGTGTAAAGGCTCACTGAGTGAGGGGTCAGCCAAAGCAGATTGTAAACCAAAAGCGCTCTAACCGAAAAAAAAAAGCCTAGTCTCCTGGTAGTTCTGCAGGTCAAGGAGGCAATATATAATATGAAAAAATAATGCTTGTAAACTGTCTTTACAAGGGATGGATAAACTTGAGTTCCTTGTCAGCTGACACCTGCTCAAATCCAACTCCACAGCCTGCTTTGTAACAGGACCGCTGTGCTACAACATGACTCTCTTCAGAAGGACGTCAAACAGTGTTATTCAGCGGCAGTTAGGCAGAGAGCTGCTCTTTGTTGAGTCACTTCTGTAGTTAAATAGTGTGACGTGCTTGTCAGCTCAGTCGCTTCAACTATTCTTTGCTTCTCTATCTGGGGTGAGGTCTGGCTGAGGTTATCGCCATGTTCCCTCCCTTGATGGAGCTGAGGGTTAGTTGTTCTGGTGCTGCCCCCGTGCACAGAGGAACATTCCAGGCGCGTAAATAAAGCCATAGCTGTGCCTTTGTTGCAGTGCTGACTAGACAAGAGCCTTTCTGCAGGGCTGCTGCCTTTAAAGAGGTGAAGTCGTGCATCCCCGCTGGTAAATGATCTGACACACTTTTTTCCCGCTGCAGTCTTTTCACAAGCCCTTGTTGTTAGGCTGTCGTTGTTATTCTCACTCTCCCTTCCCACCTTCTTGGTTCCTTTCCTCCCTCCCCCAATCCTCTCTTTCAAACACTTTTTTGCACACACGTTGCGAGCAGATGGAGGGAAAGGTGTCTATATCGAAGATATTTTCCCCCTTCTTAAGCAGCCTCCCACCCTGCAGAACCAGCATGGGATTAATAAATTCAATATGAATTGAAAGCTAATGAAATGTGCACCCCCACCTCTCCCTCCTGACTGCCAGCCACTGGGAGGAAGGCTGAGCACAGGGCTCCTTGAGAGCAGGCAGTGAATGAGATCATTGTCACAATTACACCATCAAAAGCAGCAGTCAGCAAAACCATAAAACTGGCCCGCTGTCAGGTGGTGACCTGGGTGACTGGCTACAACATGCCTGGCATTCCTCTGTGACATGGTGCTTTGTCATTTTCTTTCCAGTGACACTGAGGGAACAGCCACCTCCAAGCAAGCAGCATTCACACTGTGTTTGAAGGTGGTGTAATTATTCAGGTTTACAATGTCTGCTGAGTTCTTTTTCCAGATCATAATTAGTTTTGTTTTGTTTATTTCGGTTGTTGTCAACATATTGAACTGAAAGGCACATATACTGTAAAATATATATAATTTATATTGTTGCCTTCATTCCTTTTGAAATAGTGACAAACTAAAGCAAATGTATACTGACCGAAAAGGCGCGAGACTGAGCTTATCACACACACCCATTTACATTCATTCTTTTGTGCAATTCTCATTAAATGTATACACTGAAAATAAAAGAAAGAAACAAAATAAAATATATGTATTTATACCCAAAAACTCCCAAACAAACAACAAAAATAATTTAGAACAACCCATTTGTCATGATATTTTGCAGGACACATGCAAGAGGCTGCACCCAGTGTCGTGCAGAATGTACACATGCAATCCTGAATCCATACTCCTGCTTTACAGCAGCTTGTGCCATAAAAAAGGACACAGCCGCCACAGGAAATACAGCCAGGTTTGCAGACGCTGCAGTTTTCCCACCACCCATATGGACTGCTGCAATTAGATCAGAAACAGAAGCAGAGAGGCAGACAGAGAGACAAGCAGACACACACAGAGAGAGAAGGAGGGGGCAGTGAGACAGAGTGCAATGGGGATGTTAGAGTTCAACTCAAGGGCATGCTGAGTGGCATGGAGTAGTGTTGCCAAGGGGCTGTTGATGGAGTGGAGGCCCTTGTGCAACAGGACCAGCCATGTTTCCAATTACAGAAGCCTCTGCGCCTAATTGTTTAATTGGAGGCTGTGTGTGGGATGGAGGAGGCTCCAGTGTTCTCCTCTCCTCCTCAGCTGATTGATATAAAGGCCTGTTTACCACCCAGTAAGCCTCCTGTCCTCATCATGGGATTTCATTGCCCCATCAGCAGCACATCAGCCCCCCCGCCCCCTTCCTGCATTGAGCTCATTACATTAGTTGATCACGCTGGGAAAAAAATGCAACACTTGCAGAATTGTGTAAATGAAAGTAGCTCTGTGATTGATGGATATCGCCAAACCTCTTATTCAAACAAACAACAGCTGTGAGACGAAACGAGCCTTGATTGAGTCACTTAACTTGTGAGGTCCGAGTCTCAATTCAATTTCCAGCTCATAAATGTCAAAGTGTGAGCTCCAGTGTCAAGTCAACTCGCAAGCAGGTCGTGAAACAAGTGGGGTCAAATCCAGCCAATTTATGGCGTACATATAGAGTCTGATGAAGAGTATGTTGTTACATGTTTCACTAAAAGTTCAAAGCCTTCATACATAAGATTAAAGTCTATATAATGTGCTCACATCACAAGCTATGTTTGGTGCTTAAATATATATCAATATTGCACAGATTTCATCAATTCCTATTCCTATTATCATTAACTACTAAAATTATATTATCATTATTACTGTATTTGACATCACCGAGTATGGAAGTGTCTTTATTTCTTTGTTATACTTATCTTTTTTCTCTTTCTTCCGTTGGTTTTTCTATCCCAGGCAGTGTCCTTTTTTATCATCATTTTATTATATATATATATATATATATTTTTTTTTTTTTGTTGGAGATATTTGGTATAATATAAGAAGCAGTCAAAGTGGTCACTTTGAGTTTCTCTGAGTGACATTTTGAAGGTGAAGGCCACGGGGGCCACCAGAACTTTGGGCCCCTGGGCCCATTCAGTAATCCATCCATGTTTAAATTGTAATCTTGTATTAAAGTTTAATCCAATGTGATTAGATAATGATCTTTATTAAAGTTGTGACTGTGATAGTTGTTTCAGCAGTTTGCTTAGTAAAAATTTGTTAGAAGTTTCAATGATCTCAGTGCAACCTATGCTGCATAAAAAAGAGACTTCAGGATTCATTTGGTCTGTAAATAAAGACATAACATAACACAAAGCATTGAGCCATTAAACGATTAATAAAATGTAAAAAGAAATGAAGGTTTTACAGAATGTTTGCAAACTCTGTTGCTTGGGAAACAGCTTCAAGGTTCTCATCATATAGAAAAACTATAACTAAAATGATTTTTTTTTTGTTTTCATCTTTTCATTCAGCTAAAGAATAACTTTTAGATTATGTGCAGCTCTGCAGGGAAACAAACAAACACACACACCCAAGGATCCCGTGCAGCACACTCGTCAACATTTTATGTGATGTCGGTCAATATTCATGTGCAGGGTTTATTGGAACACACTAGTTACTGGTCAATAAGTTTACCAAGTACGGCAGCCAAGGCCTCTGTAAACAACCTCCTCCCAACAGAGAAGACAGATACAGTATCCTCCTCTGCTCACTGATCAATACATGCAGTACACTAAATCATTTCTGGATGTAAAGAACAGCATAGTAATAACCTCTCATTATTTACACTGAATAGAGCTGACAGCCTAGCGTGGACAGCCCTGTACATTTCTATTAATGCATGCGATAATATAGTGTGCATGTTTGTGCATTACTTGCTCAGTGCAAGCCAAGCAGTCAGTTTGATACGGGTTATAAGCTGTCAAGAAGACATCCGTCTGTGCTGCCAGCAGACTCTAGTTTGTTCAGTGTGTGTGTCTGCAGCCATGCGAGCATTAGCGAACATGCAAATGAATGTGCGCGTGTGTGTACATATGTGGGTTTTGAGTCATTATTCACAGTACAATATGCCATAAGTACTTTCAACATAGCAAACTCGCATCGCAATGTGAACACTTGCTCAACACTCATGCATTATGCATGTCTGCATCTGTGTCTTACATTTACTGTGTAGAGTGTCTTGTTCTGAGGGGCAATATGGTCGGCATAATGTAATGTGTGTGTGATCAGCCTGCACCATTTCCTGCTCTGAATGGGAATTACTGAACATAAACCCAGAGTTAGCTTTGGATGTATTGTCTCACTACTTTAACACAATTAGTGCTCAGTATCTGAAAAAAAGGCAAGTTCATTTTAAGAGTGCATGTTTTTAAATTGCCAGCCTTGATCATGCGAATGTTCAATTTATGTGTGAAAAAGCACAGCATGGAAATCACACCATGTTTACAGCAGCAATAGTCTTATTTCTAAAGCTTCCGTCACCCTGATCTCAAGTTGCCTGCAGATGGAATAGAAATGTTTAACTCCTCATTCTGTCAGTTTATCTGCAGCTTGTGGCAGCTGCACACAAAAAAAGCCTGTATACATAGTGTAAGTGATATAATTTAGTGTCAAATGGTTCTTTAATATACTCCACTTGTGAACAACTGAAAGAGGGGGTTTTTGGCTGAGGGTATTTGGTTTGCAAATCAGATATGCCCTTACATGTTCGAGTGCTTTCATGATAGCACTTACAAAGCCTGTCACAGTCGGATGAGTTTGCTTCATTATCATCACCACCACAGCTCTGAATGGATCACTGACACTGAAACTCAAAGCTAACCCTTCTCTGCTGCAGGTTTTACCCCTCACAACAGGTAGCGCAGACACAAACAGGATATTTTCTGCAGCCACGCTGCAATAGATGATGACAGATGATACGACTTTGCTGTAATCTCATTGTGTTCATTTTGATTAGAGATAAACATCTGCCCGATAGTCTCTGCCATGTTTTGAGGACATATTAAAACCTTTATTTGTACTCCTGACACCTCCACCCGCTGCCCACACACACACATACAGTACACACACACACCATTCACTCTGGCCTTTTCTCTCTGACTCATGGCCGTGTGTGGCTTGATAAGCCAGAGTTGGACTCAGTGGAGGATGAATGAGGGGTGTAGAGTGGAGGTTAATGCAAAAAAGAGTATGTAAAATACACGTTGTACTTCCCCATGATGTATGTTTCCATCGAATCACTAAAAACGTTTCTTCAAAAGATGATGTAGATAAAATCGTTCTTTTATTCAAACTATCCGTTGGCGGACATTTTTCTTTCTGCCCGGGGGTGGAAGAAGCTACAGTGTCTCTCTGTTGAAAGCAGTTTTAATGAGATTCAGCAGTAGGAGAAACTCTTGGATTCATTAGGTGATTACAGTAAAAATTAATTCATGATGAGAAAAACCAACAAAATTAAAACAAAGGTTTTTAATATTTAAATAATTCAAAAAGTTTAGAAATACAGGTGAAATGCGAACAGACTTTGAAGGATCAGTCAGAGTTAATACACAGTCTATATGTGTTAATGAAAAGTAATTAGTAACAGTAGCACAATGTGTTGACAAACTATGAGAGCAGATATGTAAAATATGCCACACCTACAAATATTTTGTCTGCAATTATATGGCATATCCAAAAAAATATTTAAAAGCTTTTTGGGCTCATCAAAATATGTTATGTACCACAATTGGTGAGGATTGGAAAAAAAGGCAAAAAAAAAAAAAGCTATTTTTGGCACTACACAGTTAGAGTGTGCATACCTTGTGGACCAACAGGGAGGATGGAGCAGCTCCCTGTGAGCCTGTGAAGGCAACGTCCATGTTTCTCCAGCCATCAGTCACAGCAGGGAGACATGCAAACTGGATGCCCACGACCTGCTTTTATCAGGGTGAGCTCCAGCTTACAGTCAGAGAGGTCTCGCTGCAGTCAGCTCATGATCAAACCTTCACAGAACAGGAGCTGGCCCATAGACTGAATTTAAAAACCCTCACTCACTGGCCTTCTCACACCTGTTTTGACAAGATGAGCAGTGAAAAGCCAAAGTACTAGTTCTGAGGGAAACAGCGGTAGACCCTGCCTGCTTCCCCATTTCACTTTGAGAGATTTAAAAAAAATTGCCCATTATCCACAGCTTTGCCTTCTTATAGTTTGCAAAGTAAGAGGAGGTAGACAGCCTAAAGCAAAAAACACAAGGGTGCTGGAAGGCAGACACTGGAAGTTAAAGCACCAACACGGGTGTGTTAACACCTCATCTCAGGGCAGTGTGGGAGTGTACATGGAAACTAAGTAGTACTGTACTTGAGTAAAACTGTGAAGTACTTTACTTGAGTGTTGACTTTACAGATAAAGATTTTTGCTTAAAAAAACATTAGAAGAGTTTATAAAATATGTTTTTTTTTTATAAATTAAACTATCCAACAGTATATACAAGTACAGCTTGTATTAGTCGATTAAACAATAATCTGATTAACAGAAAAATTGGCAACTATTTTGATCATTATTAAGTAAAAAACTAACATTTCATGGGTCCAGCTTCTCAAATGTGAAGAGTTGCTTTAAAGTTGAATGTATTGTTAATAATGTTGAGGTTTGGACTGTTGGTTGGACAAAACAAACATTGTGAAGGTGGCACAAATTGTGAGGGCAATTCTAACTATTTTCAGAATTTTTACAAACCAAACAATCATTCGATTAATGGAGAAAATAATCAGCAGATCTATCCATAATGAAAATAATCATACATTAATAGTTTAAAATGAGCTCCATCTCAACCAACTACAACAGTAAAATCCTGCTTTTACATTAATGCACGAGCAGCATTAATCTAATGAAATACACAGTCACAGGGGACATTTTACTGCATTTTAATACCTAGTACCTTTAATACTTTAACTACATTTCCCTGATTATACTTACATACTTTTACTGAAGAAACATTTTCAACGCGGGACATGCTTTCACTTGTAAGAGAGTATTTTACAGTGTGACAATAGTACTTTTACTTGAGTATCTGAATACTTCCTCCACCACTGGTTATCATTCTTATTAGTAGTTTTGTGACGTCACATAATTGGAATAGCAGCAGCTAACTTCGGCCCTCTACGACTTTAAATAAACCAATACGCCGTATCCCTGCATTGCTTAAATGACAAATCCAGCTCTGTGATGATAAAGGTTGTAGATATCTTTTTTTCTAATGGATGATTTGCAACACTTAGCTCTCTATAGGGATAATAAATCTGTGTGTGTGTGCGATGGGGCAATGCATTTTAAATATTGGTTTATACTGTCAGGAGAATGTAGATTTTACTTCCCTATAGAAATAGATGAAGGAACCTCGGAGGAGCGGAGTGAGTGCTAAATAATTCAGAAGAAATGTTCCTAGCGTTCTATGAAGCATTTTTTTAAAACAAGTGGACATTTTCTAACAATCTTGCATGCAATAACTTTTATAACTGCCAGTGAGTCAGACTGCACTTGAAGCAACGCACTGCAGCTTGCACTGGAAGTGATTACTGTACAGTAAATGTACCTTTTGGAGTGATCCTGGAGCAAATGTCATGTAGTCAACACTCGTGCATTATTATATGCCTGGGCAGAAAATAACTTTCGGAAATAAATGAACTCCAGACAGCTTGATCCAAATAATGATAACAAAACCATGAAGTTGGTAGTTTATGTAAATAGATATTGAATAACATTGTGTTTCCTTGAGGTTGTATTCCCCTACGTATTATGACTCAAATATAATGAAAAAACATTTATTTCTTTGCAACAATATCATGCTAGCATGAAATAATGTAATTTCAATGTTAGCAATTGTTTTGGCAATTTATATTATGTAGGGAAAGCAATTTCTTAAAAACAAATACAGTTAATCAGTAGAAGCCACATTTTATGACAAGTGATCTAAAGAGCAGATATGTATGCTGTTGTAGACAAAACTTTTGCGATTTAATTTCAGTTGGACTGCATCTGGCTCCATGCAAGTCAACATTTTAGTTTGTCCAATACTTTCGTTTATGACCAAATACCTATAATGATATTCCCCTCAGCCTCAGCTGTACTTTGTGTTTAGCACTTAGCCTACCCAATGTTAGCATGCTAACAAGCCAAACCATGATGCTCAACATGGATGGTTAATTTGCAGCTCTTCTAATGGCCTGTTGATGCTGGCTCCAAAATCAAATCCCCATAGACTCCCATATTTAAATGAAGGCTTAAAGATTTGCATTGGTGGTGTTGGTGCCTTTTGGATAATTGTTCATGCAAATATCGGACAAATAATATGGCTTGCTGTAATTGTACTAACAGAGGGGACAAAGGGAAACGAATGCAGGCATTAATAAAGGCATAATAAATACATACATACATACATTTAATAATGAATAAATATATTTAAAATTTAAATTTGAATAAATAAAAGATGTATGCCAAAATTAATAAATACATTTAAAAGTCATCACAATTAAATAAAAAGGGAAATTAATATAAAGGTAAATAAACAAAGAACCAAATTAAAATAGAAATATCAATGTTTGTCACATTTTATCAACTAATTAATGGCTACATTTATTTTTGATATTATTTTGGGTATATTTAATAGCATAATCATTTATCTATTGAGTCATTTCTTTATTAATTTTTTAAGTTCCACTATCATGGCTGCGTACAAAAGCTGGATTTATACTTCTTTTTTGGTGATTCAAGCTTCTTTCAACCTACTGTATGTTAGAAATGTTCTACATGTTATCATCTACCAAAGAATGGATTGTAAGCTGTTACTTTCAGCTGTCGTCTCATCTGTAGGTGGAGAAAGAAGAGATGGTGACAACGAGAGAGAGGGCTTTTCAGTTGTGAGTGTTACTCAAAAATCAACATGTCTTGTAGTTCTTTCTGCCTTCTGGGCTACTGAGGCTGCTGCAGGTGGAGAAATGAATTCCTGCGCATCTTCCATGGCGTATTCCTCTGTGCAGGATTGTTGAGTATTGATGCAAAATTATGAATCTGGAAAAAAGACCAAATTATTTGAGTCTGGGGGATTTATTCCAAATCTGTTTACTGTTACACGTCTATATGTCTTTAAAAAGCCATTGAAGTTTCCCCTTATACTGTAAATGCCTCTGTTACGAGTCCTCGTAGCACCTGTGTGCCGTGTGAACAGGTAAATGAACACACACTGACAGCCTCTGTTAAGCCTACAAGTTCAATTCTGAATGCTATAATTAGGCTCGGATATTAATGAGTGTTAGCTGTGTGTAATCTTAGCTGTCACACATGCTCCAGTTATTTCACTCCTGGAACAGCAGCTTCAGCTTTAGCTTTGACTGGAAGGAACAATCTTGAAGAGCTGAAGCTGCATTTAGCAATGCTCCCATTCCATTTAAAGATTATCTGTCATTGTTTACTTTCTGAATATTCAACACTACATTAACATAATATACATTAACTGGTTTGTTGGCTTAGCTTCTCCCCCAGACAGCCTCTCTTGCCTTTGTTTCTTATTCCTGTCAAACATATTCTCCTGTCTTTCTTTTTCTCTGTACGTCTCTCTCTCTTTGTGTGTCTGTGCCTCACTTTCCACCCGCTTCGCTCCCTCCACTCCCTCCATACAGCTCGGAGGATACCAACTGAATGTCAGTTCAGGGAGTGTGTATAGAGGGTTTTCTGCTGAAGGAAATACATATTTAATGACAAATCTGCAACTGTGCCTCTTTCAAACTCACAGCTTCACCCCTTCTTCTGCCTACGTCACCTCTCTGGGGCTAATGTCCCTTCCTATTCCTCTCCCCACTCCTCCATCACTCTACACTGAAACAAAGGGGGGAAAAACTCATGCACTTGCCTGTGTTTTACAACTAAGGCTGTGGCAGCAGTCAGGCTTACAAAATGCAGGAGCATACGTCCAGGCTAAATTAGATTTGCAGTGTGCCTTTATTTATTTATTTGCCTTTCAACAACTGATTAGTCTCCCATGGCCCCCCCGAGTTTCATGCTAGACTTAGCATTACAATTCCGCACACATCTAGCTTTATCCTGGAGCCAAATAAGTGTCTGTCTCCAGTGGGAGTTTCAGCCCACAAGAGCGCAACCACTTCTCTGCGTGGTGGAGGGGTGCGTGAGGAAGAGCGGCGGGGGGGAGAAAAATGCACTGCACACTCACACGCAAAGATAAAAAATGACAATGAGTGATCGCCGCGAGGGGAACAAGATCTTCTGGTGTAGACGGCGATGCAATTAGGGCAGACAAACTGGACAACACATAATACCCTTGCTTTCTGTGTGAGCTCCACACAGCTGGAGAGGCAGCAAGGCTCCACTTTTTTCTGCTTCTTCCACAGCCCAGCCCCAGGAGCAGCAGCAACAGCACAACTACTGAGGGGGCTGAGGGGGGCTATTTGTAACAGGAAAACACCTTACCAGTACATCTTAATGACAGGTGACAAATGAGCTTCAAGTTCGGCTGGGTTATTCCCTGTTCATAAATCAAGGCAAACTGCAGACAGGGGTGTATGTAAGAAGATTGGTTTACTCACTGCTCCAGAACAAACCTAAATGACACCAATGAAGCAAGCAATCTAGATCACAGATGTATGCAGGGGGAGGTAAAATTCTGCCTGTAAGCAGTTTGTCACACCAACAGTAGCTCACCTTTTACAACCCACAGAGTGCAGGCGCAAGTAAAACACACTACAAGCCACTGAAATGTTCTAATCACTGGATTTCAGGCTTCTTTTCAGACTTCTAAAGGCTGACTATGGGAACTGAAGTGTATTTCCAAGTTACTCACCAGGAATCCCCTCTGAATCACCTAAGAATCTGGGGTTAGGGTTATGAACATCTGGAACAGACACCTCTCTCATACTTCGAGACTCAACGTGCTAAAAGCCTCACTTCTGATTTAAGGCCTCTTTGTTTGGCCATCTATCCTCCCAGAGCCCAATTTTTAAATTTCCCTTGTTCTCTTACTCCAGGCTGTGTTGGATGAGATGGATGCTTTTTGCCAGACTTTTCATTTGCCAGTGAGCTTGGCACAGGAATAATTACCTGTCTGTATGATCAATTACCTGATTACTCACCAGAGACGCAAAAGATGTCTGAAGAGCAGAGCCCGGGCCTGCGCTGCACTGGCTGCACACACAGTACAGACACACAAACACATAAAGAGACAAACACATACTAAGCACGCATACACACTCCATATAGATAGCTCTCTCTCTCTCTCTCTTGCAAACACATCACACACACTCAGACCCAGAGGATCATATTCTCGTTATGTTCTCCAGGCAGCTGACAGAGTCAAGGACACACTGACTGGTGGGCCATTGAGAACACAAGGAAGTCATTAAGAACGATCCTGACACACATATCAGCAAGAAGGCATCCCTGTGTGAAGCAAAATAATCCCCCTAAACTGGTTGTTATGATGAGAAATGTTTACCTGAGGGCAATACATGGAGAGAGTAAGCTGTAAAAAGGAAGCTGGATGTCGTAATGTGATATTCAGATCTCATCCCCGTGGTCTGAATAAACACTTGAGTCAGATTATCATCATGTTGTGCAAGGCCCCTGCAGTACGCCTCATGATACACAACTTGACCTCTAAATAACAATACATATGTGCTCAGCAGCCTCCCGATCTACACGATGATCAACCACACGCACACACAAACAACGCATGAGGAATCACCATGACATCCCCTCCATCCACCGCCATGTCACATCTAATCCCACACATGGCACACAAAATGCTTGGCTGTGAAGCAACGTGTAAAAAGGCTTCCTGCGAAACCACTAAGGGAGAATATTTGTTTATGCACTGTGCATATATTTGTGTTCTGCGCAGCATGCGACACAGAACAAAATCTGTTTCTCTCAATCAGACAATAAGACATTAAACCACGATGCACGATACGGATTTATTTCAGCCGATACTGATTAACCAATTAACCTGCTTCTCATGGCCGATACAGATAGAATAACTGATAATCTCATATTTTTGTATTTTAAAAAATAAGTTCATAACCTGTAGTTTATTGCACCCCGGATAAGAACCCCGGTGAGAAAGACTAAGATGTAGTGAGCAAAGACGGATGATTTAATATTCCATAGCTCTGAACTAACCAAATCTAACTGACATCACTATTGTTAACCACAAAATAAAGAACACTTCTGACTCTAAACGTTCATTTATTATTTCTAGTAAAGTGCATCAGAAAACTTGTATTTCAAATCCCAATCGTATCGTGTTCCCTCTGAAACTGTGAAAAACATCCACGCCGTAGATGGCGTCTTTGTCTCTCCAGTCAGCGTGCTGCGCTTGTTCTTCTTCTTCTCTGTGTTGATTGGTGGATCGCAAACCAACTTTGAAAGTGCACACCACCACCTACTGTATCGAGGGTGTAGATGCTGTGCTTGTTGAGTCAACGAAAGCAATTTGGCTTCTTATTATTGGCCGGTAAATTATTGCCTATAATTTCTTTATCGGAATGATACATAATGATTTTAATTTCCCGTTATAGGCCCCATATATATCATGCATCCCAAATTAAACCCAATCTGCCCTTTACTGAGCAGACCAGGCTACACGTGCTCACAGGAAATGTAAATTACACACCTGTGTATTAGCACATATAAAAAGACACTGTCAGGTGAAAACGTGACTGTAAAAATGCCAATTTAATTCCACTTTTGTTTAGAGATTGAAAGCCAAGTTTCAATGTTTTGACATGAAAATCAACATTTGGAGTTCCAGGTTTTTCTACTCAACAGCGATATGCAATACATCTAGAGGGGTCCCCAAACACATGTCTTACTTATATTTCATCCATCTCCTCTGCATTGTGTGGACAAAATAACCAGGTGCGATCTAAGTGAATGGGCAGACAGGAGGGCGATAATGAGCAGCATTCAGAAAGAGCTTCCCTGAAACTAACAAACCATAAAAGAAAAAACCCTCTAAAAACAATAAATCAAAAACAGAAAAGGCAAGTACAGTACTTTCTGAATGACACTCATTATCTCCTTTTGTCCAATACTTATAAAGACTCCAGTTATGTCTCTCTCTATAACGCTGATAAAGACGTGCCAAAGTAGAAAATGGTCGCTTTTTAAACAAAACTTCACATCATTCCTGCTCCTCTACATGTGAGCGCCTTAAGTTTGCTCTTTTGTACATTTTTAACAATATATTGTCCTGTAGTCACTGCTCAGGCTGTCACGATATCAGATATTCACTACTCGATTGGCCAAAATAATTCACAATAATGATATTATTGTGATAACAATAGAACATTTGAACAAACATTTTTATAATAATGCTATTAGTCAAATTCATCTTTAAGTTTGTTTGTTATGTTTTGTCTTTTTTTTAGCAAATAAATTGCATCCTAAATACGAGTGCAGGGAGGTGGGCAGAGAGTCTGTAACCACAACTGTACAAGAGCCTACAAAAAGAACAATTACACTAATGGATAGTGAAAAGGCAACCAGATGAACTAATAAACAAAAAATCCACAAGGCCTGACATCTGCCAACACAATATTATCTTATGTGTATGAAATCGATATTTCAGTTTTCAGCTGTGAGATCAGTTCTCGGGGAGTCAGCTCTTTCACTCAGAGTTTCATTTGGTCTTCTGTAAGGCTGACGTATCCCCTCTGAGCACGTGTCATGAATTGACTTTTTATCCAGTTTTAAGCCACATTTTTATGCTACACTTTTTAGATCTTGGTCGTTATATATTTAAAACTATTAACAGGATAAAAGGATTTTAGTCATCGGACGTCTGGATCTTAAGTTATCAGAGAAACAAGCTGAGCTAACGTTAGCGGGGGTCGAACAGCGTCGGAGAAGCATTGATTTTTTTTATGTGCAACTACTTAACTCAGTGTTTTTATTGGTTTTACTCACTGTTTTTTTGTTTTGTTTTGGAGAGGAGGAGACCTCTCCATGTAAAAACCTCTTGAACGATACTGAAGGAGTCCTAACTGGGAGACGCTGACTGCCTCAATGACGGCAGTGGTGATGAAGACAACTACTCCATCTTTTCTTGAGGTTTTGATGAGAGACCCCTAGTGGTGGAAAAATACATATTGTGCCTTTAACATCACTCACGATTCTTAAAAAGAATTCCTAAAAATGAATAAATTATTAATTAATAAATTCTCACACACACACAGAAATAAAAATAGATTACACAAACACAGCTCTTCCTCAGACGTATTGCATCTTGCACAGTTTGGTAAGTCACTCTCACAGACAAAGCTCTGCTCAGGGGCAATAAAGCTATGAATAGCTTTGGTTAGTACACGCAGAGAGCGAAAACCTTGAAGCTGACTGCTTTCATGAGATGCAGAATCTGAGTGGCAGGAAAACACTAATACTACTACACAGTCCTTTCTTCTCTTCTAGGAGACGCCACATTAACATAATATAGCCTGCTTGGATTCCTTCGTCGCTACACAGTTATGACTCCCCATTTAGACTCATATGTTAGTCAATAAATCCACGGAAGCGAGGCACAGCCCCTCTCTCTGGCCCATAGATATGCAGATGTTATAATCAAGAGGTTCTCTTATTTCCTTCTATGGGAGAAGCCATTGACCTTTTGCAGTCCCTGCATGTGTCACTGCAAATAACAACAAAGCAGTAGCTTGGCAGGGAGGCACTGTGGCCCAGACATCATCATTCAGGTTACATACAGGAGCAGATCATAGAGGAAGTCATCACACAGGAACTGTATATAAGTATATAAAAACAATGGAGTTATTAAAGCGATGTGAAAGATCACTGAGATGTCTCAGGATGACCAAACACATGTGCATGTTGCTGCTTTGATTCTGAGGACCAACTGGAATAACGTGGCTTTGTGAATAATCCGACCAACAGTAGACTGTAGCAGTCCAATACATGGTAATGCTACTTATAAATACTAAGCTTGTCAAAGATAAAGTAAAGCTGCAATTATTGTAGAGACTGTGTCAGAAACATTAAATAATGGCTTAAATGTAGCCCGAGTACTGACACAACGCAAACACAATTCTTTCTTCATACTGTAAAAACACTATAATAAGGCATACCTTACAGGTGTTTTAGCATATTATTTTATTAATGTTTGATTAGTAATTTATAAACGTTTCATGATTCAGTAACAAGGACTAGGAATAATTACAAACACTCCAGAATTGATTGATTAGTATTTAACTAATTAGTTCACATGTAATTAATTACGTAAGCATCATAAGCAATGCAGAAAAATGGCCCCTGCGACTCATAACAGTATTATGTAATTATGTAACCCTAGGTCAATGGCAGTAAATGTAGAATGTAAGTATCAATTTACCGTATTTGATCAGAGTCTAGTTATTTGTACCTACTTTATATGATGTCATCTGATACATAGTGGAGTAGAAGTATAAAGTAGCAGAACAAGTGGCTCAAATTTGAACAAGTGAGTATTTTAGACTTGAAAAAATGTGAACCAATCCTCAAAAAATTTGTTCATATCTGTCAAAAAGTTAGTTTGCAACACTAATAATTTCTTTAAATAAATGAATAACTTTTGATCTGGATGCTCTGTAAATGTGTCTTCCTCTGTGATTCTTTTTAGTAACTAATCTATGACATTAATTAAAGAAATTAAAAATCATTTTTATTAACCGCAACATATTATACAAACAACAAAACCAGTGTTAGGTGAGTAGTATGGTAAGTAGTTATAAAGTCTTTATAAAAAAAGCCTTAATACAAATTTGTACCAAAAATGTATTTCAGTCATCTCGCCCTTAAGTTTTGTAAGGCCAACTGCGTGATTCCCTTTCAGCATAACGAATGTAGAAGCAGCTATCTCGACACCGGACTGCTCCAATGTCCGACCCAGTTTGTGTTCAATGATCACTTCAGACTGTCATAGTATATTTGAGCTCCTATAGGACTTGGTTAACGGAGCTCTGTTATATAAAGAAATCCGTGCTCCCCAGAGAGAGCTGTAGGGCTGTCAAGAGCCTGTAGAGTGGGAGGTTACCATTACTGTTCACTACACAGTAATTACACATCTTTCACTAAGCCTCACTATACTCTACCTTTCTGTAGAGGGTGTACATTTCCCGACAGCTCTTATGATCACACAGCGCAGACACACAATTGGACATTTTCTATACGTAGGCTACTTTGTCATTGAATTCCTATATTGGCAACACCGCTTTTTTTCTAAATGTAAGCTGTTCTCTTTACTTTTGAAGTGGTTGAAGGTTTGCTTTCTTGTCAAGCTACATGACACTGCATCTAAACCAGCTTTTTCTTTTTCTCCCTATTTTAAGACGCACTCCAATAAGCGACCTCGCCGTGAGTGTGTGTCTAACATTCATCAGGGTAGGTAGCGTTAGTCTAATGGATGCTGTATCTGTGAACAGTGTGAGTCTTTGCAGTTCCTCCGTGGAGGTTGTGATGCTTAATTATACAGAGACCTAAGGAAAGGAAGGGGGGGTGTTACACAGCACGCTATATGCCTTCCTGGGAGCTTTCCGCCTGCTTTGATTCCTGACACTGCAAGATGCCAGCGAGAACCTGCCATCAGGAGAGAGAAACTGAGGAGGGGTCAGGAGAGTAGAGGTTGAGAAGGAAATGGGAACAGAGGGATGCAGGCAGGGACGGTGAAGACAGGCAGGGATAAAAAAAAGGTGAAAAAGGAAAAAAAAAACCACCTTATTCCTCGTGGCTCACTAAACAGAGAGCTAGTAGTGAACTAATTATCACAGACTTAATTTGAAAAAATGACCAACGCCTGGGTAAAGAGCAGTGTTTGAAAAAAAAGCGACTCAACCCCACTTACACTCGTCTCTAACAGTGAATACATTTGAAATTGTGCACAGTTAGCATCCTTTGCTTATATTTAAGTATTAGATGGATTGGCGTCCATCCATATTTTGTACAGACATCGCCAAAGGATGGAGAAAGTCTCTAATCCCGCCTTTTCCTCTAGCGCCACCATGAGGTTCTCGGCTGGACTTGGATATGATCTAAAGAAGTTAGCTACACACTGTATATTTGAGATCCCTAGACCAGTGGCCCCCCCCCCCCCCAATATTTTCACATTTTATGACGGCATCACCTTTTGTAAATCATTGTCTGCTCCTTCAAATGCTTTTCTGATGTCTGCACATTTTTTTGATAGCGCCAACTGCTTTTTCCTCTCAAATCATTTCTGACCTTTACCTATAGTCTCTTGGTGTTATTTGTCCTGGTGTTTCCTGGTTTGTCCATAGATGAAACATTCTGGCGGAGACCTGTCCTGCCCTTCAACAAAACCAAATGTAAGGTAACTCTCGAGATACAGCTTTATTTTCTTTTTTGACACTAATGAGTCAACAGCATTTTACGTTACTCAGACATTTTGTTTCATTCATAAAATAGCGATGCTCTGACTGCAGGAATGAGCTGCTAACCGGCTGACGTGACGACAGTGATTGAGAGCGCTGATCACAGAGGTTGAGAGGTCAAGAGTGTGGCCTACTAAATAGCTTACTATTTTTAGAGAGACGACAAAAAACATTGGGAACCACAGCCCTAGAGGATACATTCAAATGTATTTGGTGATTATATGAATTTTCCGCTAGAGCCACCAGTAGGTCAACGTCTTCTCTTATTCCAGAAAATATATAACAGTAGCTAAATAAAGATTCACTGCAAATTATTATACTGTATTTAGAAGTTCCTCATAAGAAATAATAAGGAATAGCACAAGTGTACTTCAAACCCTAGTATATGAAGTAATAATAATACATTAAAGGAAAAAAAATACATTTAATTTAAATAACTACTAGCTAACTAACTAACTAGTGCTCCAAATTAACTTCTGATTTGTTGTCTTTGTTCCTTTTCTTGTCCAATTTTATTTTAACATTTTATTCAAACAGCTCTCCTTTTGTCTTTCTTTCCAATTTGATCACTGCACCGGACTTTGCACAATATTATTAATTATTTAAAATACAAGTATGTTCTTCACCATATGTTTGTCTTGTGCGTCATATCTTTTTGGTCGTGTCATATTCTTTCTATATTCAACATCTTACAATTGAAGACAAGTGAGATTGAACTCTTTCCAATGACAGATCGTAATAGACAAATACTCTATTTACTGAACTTAAGATAGTGCTAAAGGTCCCACTCTTTACATGCACATTTCTACATTATGTGTGCTTGAACTAATATTTACAATACACAAGTCGATTCATTGCCATGTGAAGTGGCAACACGTTACAATGAGGGGAGCAGCCAAAAGTCTATTGTCGGCCCTGCTTAGTCTTGTTAATGTCAACGTGGACTCTCTCTTCCCCTTCTTCCCCGCTGTTACCTGACAAGCAAACAAAGCTGGTGTTCAACTCCACCATGACACTGTGACCCGACTTTGACTGCACATGTCTAGCAACTGGGCAAGTGTTTGCATCTTGCGTGTTTGGGGGTGAGTGCAAGGTGTAGTCGGGTGGAAAAGATAGAAGAGGGGGAAGTTGAGGACTGATTGCACAAGCCAGCGATACAGGCAGCTGCGCAGGCAGATTCTCCCCTGGCACTGTTGGTTCTGCCTGATTATTTAACAGGAGCAACTGGAAGTGGTTGACATGGTTTCATGGGCTTTGTGCAGTGCGCACTCCTCAATTATGGATGGAAAAAGTGACACTGTGACAGCTGTAGCTCTCAGGGGGTCGGAGAGAGAGAGAGGGGCTAAGTGCGAGAGTATGCAAGGAGTAATTCTTTCCTCCTCGAGCGGGAAGATAGGAGACAGTCTTCAGCATAGACGTGACATACACACAAAGAGACATGCACAAATACACACGCAGGCCACACACACACACACACACACACACACACACACACACACAGACACAGGCCTTCTTCTTGTTAAATTAAATATGCCCCGAAAATGACGGGAGGGGTGGGGGTAATGAGGAAATTATTCACAATCCTTGACATGCTTTAAATCAGATTATACTCTCCGCCTGCCTCACCGGGCCCAGTCTAAAGACACAGACCAATCCATTTCTGGCTTAAGGCACACCACCTCCTACACACGCACACACACACACACGCGCGCACGCACGCACGCACACAATGAGAGTATAGAAAAGCTCATCTGCATCCATCTCAGTTAGAGACAGGGGAGTGAGGGGAGGTGAATTATCCACAGCTTCCTCTGCGGCTGGATGCAAAGTAAAAAGTGGGCTTGGACCTGCTGCCATCTCGTAGAATCATTATGTCCGATCCTGGAGGAAGCCACGCTGCGGGTGGAGGAGATGGGCCAAAAGAGCATGGTTCCCCGACAGCAGGCCACGTAATGAAATGCATAATAACCAGCTGAGAGGGCGGGAGGGAGGTAGGGGAGAGGAGAAGGGGAATGAGGGAGACATCACTGGCCCTTTTTCACCAACTCACATGCCATTACATACCTCCACTGAAGAAACACAGGGCCCATTGTTTAGCATTAAGAGCTCTTATGCTAAGAGAGACATCCTCGCTGGTGCACCCTGCAATTATGTGGTAATGAGGTCTATGCATTTCACATCTACTTCTATCTCTAGTGTCAGAAATCCCAGGCACGAGCTCCTGAAATAAATCCTGGATATACTGTTGCAGACATCATACATGTTACCCCCCCCCCCCATTTAAATAGGAGCGAACGCTTCAGCTCTGACCTTGCAAGCAGCCTCAACATGTATGATCTATGGTAATGTATGTAAATTGAGAGCACCGATAGCATAAATTAGAGTTTAAGATGTGTGTTTAGAGATGCACACGTGTGTGTGTGTGTGTGTGTGTGTGTGTGTGTGTGTGTGTGTGTGTG